>OMKK01037647.1:1951-16789 GCA_900302305.1 Polymixia japonica | reverse complement strand
CCCCACCTATCTTGCACTTGCCCGAGTCAAATAAACTAATTACACACCTCCTGAATCCTGTCCATTCTTGTCTTTTTAGGTGGCGTAGACCACCTGTTACCCAACGGTGCGGAATACCGTAATATTCAATATAGCAACAAAGGGGTATTGATGTGTCACGGTTGAGGTTGCCGCATCCTCCACCTGTGAAATGCTAATGTGACCGGGGCAATAATGCCAACATGGTCAGCATGTCAATGAGCTTATCGAGTAGCCAGAGGGCGCGCAACACGTCCGACCCACCGCCGCCGCATCTGAAATGTTGCCATACTGTTTTTCCTTCCTCTGTCGGTGAGTTCAGGACCTTTCAGCGTGTTGTGTGTGTGTGTGTGGGCTGGTAAATTCAGAGAGAGGGACCTTGAAATCGTCTATTGTGCGCGGTTTTATGTTTGGCGGGAAGCGATCGGAGAGCGAGGCGTCGGAGTCTTGTTTCACCTGCTCACGGTTGGAGGTAATGTTAAAGGTTTGTTCTTTGTCTTGGACTTTAATTGTTCATGTATGGTTTTAATTGTTCGTGTAGTATTAAAGCAGTTGTTTGGTCTTTACATGACCAAATGGGCACAAGATTACATACAAAGGTTGAAATCTCCACTCACAGTCAAGATATATCGCTGATGTCAGAAGACGCCCTGATTCCCTGAGTGTATTTTCAATGTAATAGCTAATATGATGAGCTCTGTATGTTTGTTACCTATTCAAATATATTAAGTATAAATGTGTGGTACACATCCCTGATGTAGACACAGTTTTTAATGAGGGAATTAGACAGAGGTGTCTTCTCTGGCTCTCAGGGGGTGTGAGTGTAATCTGCTGTTAGCCCTGCTGACCACACCTACAATGAAGAGACTGCAACTATCAATTGCATCATTGATCTCTCTCTCTTTCATCCATCTATTGTGATTCCAGTGGGGCGCCGCTGGGCGACGGCAAACTTTGTTGAGAGTGGCTTTGTCGGAGCAAACTTTAAGCTTTAAGAGAAAGCTTCCTCCACCACCCGTAGCTTTGTTTGATAAAAGTCAACAACGTTCAGAACTGTAATGAACTCTGACTCCAACCAGCGTCCTGCAAACCGGGTCTGCAGTGTTTCAGTCACGACGGACTGTGACCGGCTCTGCGCGTCTCCGGACCACGTGGGTTCCTGACGGACGGACCGGCTCTGCGCGTCTCCGGACCACGTGGGTTCCTGACGGACGGACCGGCTCTGCGCGTCTCCGGACCACGTGGGTTCCTGACGGACGGACGGACCGGCTCTGCGCGTCTCCGCACCACGTGGGTTCCTGACGGACGGACCGGCTCTGCGCGTCTCCGGACCACGTGGGTTCCTGACGGACGGACGGACCGGCTCTGCGCGTCTCCGGACCATGTGGGTTCCTGACGGACGGCTACGCCCCACCAGCGGGACTCTGGGTTCTCCCTCTTCACAACTACGGCTTCGCCACACCCAGCTGTCTCAGTATCCCGCTCACCAGCTCTTCTGTTCGGTACGCTGGCGCAGTTTGGTTAACGTTTGGTTAGGGAGCGGAAGGTCAGAAATATTATCTGGTTGAAACAGATTTAATTTGTGATTTATTTCATGTCATAATTCCCCAAACCACTGAATCAATCATGAGCTGGTTTCCAACTATTTCCTGTTGAAATGAGTCATTGTTACTCTCTCTGATCTATTAATCATACCAGAATATCATTCATTATAGTTTTACACTGTGATACCATGGTCATAATATCTGCATTACTTATTATTTTACCATACATTTATTCATTAGTATAGTTTGTCTCGTGTATTAGTAGTAGTTAAATACATACTTGTTAAAGAATCGGCCTCTATTGTTTGTGTAGATAAAATGATCTGATCCCTGCTTTTGAGTCAATAATTCACGCAACTTCAGATTGTGACTGATTTGATCTGTTCAGGCGATCAGTTCCCTTCATGAAGCGTGGTGGCCCTGAGTAATCTAACTTCAGTTAAACGCAAGGAAACAGAGGAAATACTGACAGTATCTGATAGCCTAAAGTTGAGTCTTTTATGCGTCGTTGTTTGAGTGTAAACGCCTCACAACGCTGCGATTGTTTGAGGAGTATCACATTCACAGCTGCCACTTTTGGTCTCAGAGGGCCGCTTTTCCTGATCAAGGCGCAGACTCACGAGGGCAGAAGACGCAGTTAGACGTGGGCCTCCAGGCTGGGGTTTTTTTTTTTGTCATTTCGGGGCATGAGATGTGGATGTAACTGGTGCAGTTGTGAAAAGGGTTGGATTAGGGATGAATAAAATATCAGTAGGTGTGGCGGGGACTGTCTCCACTTACTGCGAATCAAATCAGTTCCTCTCATTCCCTTTAAAGGCGGCGTACGGTGCACCATGGCCCAGTGACAATTTCATTATGGATGAGGAGAGGCCAGACCACGAGGAAACAAATATCATGTATTCATATGCTGTGTCTTCCATATTGCCTGTAACACAAAATATATATATATATATTCCAATGGTATACGAGTCAACACGCAAATATCCTTATTTGATAGCACGCCTTTTAATGTGTCTTTTTGGGTGAAAAACTCTGGTTTTCAGAGGCTCGGGGGAAACTCCGGGGAACATTTCAATTACATCAACGGACCCACCAAGAATAACATCTCTCCTACGTGGCAACGCGGTACAGGGTGTACACGCTGGCGCGCACGGACAGACATGCACACACATACACAATGACAAACACGCTGTTGCTTTAGTGATACGCTGAGACCTGACAGTCAGTTTAACTGGCTAAAAGTTGCTCAAAACAATGTCCCCATCACCAGCCGTGAGATTTTATTTAACACATGCACGTCCGACCAGCGCATCTAATCCAAATTCAACATTAACGACAGAACACAACGGAAATATGGACATACTCGAAAACATTATGATTGCGTCGGCTTCTTTCCATTTTTTTGTGAAGCCAAAATAGGTGAGTAGACTCGATCCAATTGCGTGAATGATGACAAGCCTTTCTCTGTCTTTCCTGCACCTTCTGTGAGCACAGTACGGGACCTTAAAAAGCTGTGATCACGGGTGCAGGCCTATTCAATTTCCCTTTTAGGTTGAGTGACCATTTACTGAGATATTGAAAGCTCTCTCACTATGTTTCCATGTGCAATGACGCACGTTGACTGTTTTATGTTGGAAGTCAGTGATTCGCACAATAACCACGTGCAGCCATTTTGTTTTACTTAAATTATTAAACAAGGTTACATTAAGTTACAGTATTGACATGACTGAAACACTTAAACATTTCATTTCATTCAGGTAATGGCAAGGCTTTGAAAATTAAGGCCATAACACAATGAGCAGGTGTGCACCTTGCACGGCTGCCTCCGCCATCAACGTTTGAAAATGTGTGTGTGAATGGGTGAACGAGAGGCACATTTTGTAAAGCGCTTTGAGTGGTCGACAGACTAGAAAAGCACTATGTAAATGCAGTCCATTTACCGTTTATCCAGTGCGACAATAAGGTCAAACAGAAGAGTAGCAGACATATATTTCAACCATCATCAAGCAGACTAATAATAGAGAATCACCATGAACATCAAGCTAGCAGGACTAGTAGTGTAGAAGTTTTGAATTACTTCAAGAAAGAGTCGTGCTTAGTTATAATGCAGCCACTTCGCGGGTCATTTATTATCAAACAAATATGATACACATACGACAGTGAATTATCAGACAGACCTATCCCCAAATCGTCTCCCCAACCTTTATACCTTCTACTGACGTCATCTTGCCTGTCCATGTACTTGTGTGTGTGTGTTTGTGTGCACGTAGGTGTCCATGCACGTGCGCGTGCATGTGTTATTGGCTCCAACCATATCCTGTGTTCCTTCTCACGATACATGTCCAACTTTGGTCTCATGCTTTACCATAACTCCTGCCAAATTGGTTGTCTCCCCCACTTGTTGTTCCCGGCATAGTACATTAGTATCATGATTTCACAATCTTGTGCTTCCAGACTCCCAGCCAAGTGTCCAAGCACGAAAACATGTTTTGATGTTCTATGATCAGCCCAGCAGGCCTCACCAATTTCCACGACAGTAGCCTAGTAGCAGAGAAGAGCTAAAGAATCCAGAGTGCTACTAACACATGCTAGTAGAGTTAGCCAACATGGTGCCCGCGGGCACCTGGTAGCCCGCAGGGACCACGTGAGTAGCCTGCGAGGCATGTTCTAAAAATAGCACTTTATGTTATTCAGCAAGTTTGTATCAAACGAGTAGCCCTCCGGACTACTCAGTACCCATGAAGTAGCTCTCAGTTTCAAAAAGGTTGGTGACCACTGTGCTAAAGACATGAGAGTTTGTATTTTGGGTTTTTTTATTTTAGGTAGTGGAGGAGGGTGTTTGGGAGGGAGGTTGAGGAGAGGTGGGGTTGAGCTGTAGCCTGAAGAGGAGGGTATTCAGTCTACCATGAAAAATGTGGAGTGATTCTGCAGTCCTCACTGTGGTGGGGAGGTCGTTCCACCATCGGGGAGCCAGGAGGGGAGAAGAGCCGTGACCGGCTGGAGCGGCGGAGAGCTAGGGAACCACCAGGCGACCAGAGGAACCGGAGCGCAAGGCTCGGTACAGGTGCGTGGACCATTTAGTAGCCTTGTAGGCGAGATTAATTTGAATTGGATGCGAGCAGCAAGTGGGCCAGTGGAGCGAGCGGAGGAGAGGCGTGACATGGGAGAATCTGGGGAGGTTGAAAACGAGACGGGCTGCCGCATTTTAGATGAGCTGTCGAGCGAGCCGAGCACGCAGGGAGGCCAGCCAGGAGCGAGTCGCAGTAGTCAAGTCGGGAGATGACTAATGCTTGGACTAGGAGTTCTGCCGTCTCCCGGGTGCGGAAAGGTCAAATTCGACGCATGTTGTGGAGTGTGGAGTGTGAATCTGTAGGAGCTGGCTGCGGGCCTCAGAGGACAGCTGGCTGTCCAGAGTCACACTAAGGTTTTTAGCGGTCTTGCGGACACTGCGGTGTTGTCAATGGTGATGGTGAGGTCATGAAGAGGGCAGCGTTTTTCTGGGAGGAACAGCGGTCCTTATCGAGGTTGAGCTTGAGATGGGGGGGTTGGGCGGCGGGGGGGAGGGGAGACATCCATGCTGAGATGTGACGTTCCTACTGTGTGTCAAACATGGGGGGAAAGGAGAGACACAGAGGAGTGGTACATCGAATAAAGCAATTGCTATTGAATAAAGAACCTTTAAAAATGTATTTCATTCTATAAACAAGCTCATGGGTTACAAATTATTTCACAGACCCCAAACAAGGTTTTTCCTGGCTCACAAAGAGGCTTAGATGGTGACTAAGTACAGTCAGTTTGGCAGTTATGATGCAGCTAATTTCTGCCCTGTGCCTCCTAGTATCCAGATTTTGCTTAAATATTGAACAACATCAGGTTTCGGCTTGGCATTAACAATGTATAACATTTTGCTAGGGCCTAGTTGATTAAATCCTGTTTTTTAAAAATCCAATATTCTGCAATTTTGCAGGCCTAGGTGTAAAGGAAAAGATTAATTGAAAATTAAATGTGGATCCTAACTTAAATGTGGATCCTAGATATCATACTAAAGTATGATACCTAATCTCTTCCTCAGTGTCCTCTGTCATTCAGTTTCTGGGGTGGGGCACGTAATCCTCCGCATGGCCATCCAGAGTCTCCCCCGACAGATCGTCGACGGCCACCTCCAGGAAGGACGTAGGTCTGACAGCGTAAAACACCGCAAGGACCGCGTTAAAACCCCCCCCCGAAGCGCTGTGACATCCAACCCATCAGCACCGGAAAAGTCTGGCGGTCGATCGCCACACCCGTCTTTCCACCGGTCATCGGGGGGCGTCACGCGCCTCCGGGAGCGGGCCACGGAGCGCAGAAGAAGACAGCGGCGCGCTTCCATCCGCCCCTCACGTGGTAAACCATCCGGGTTCACGCGTCGGCCTGCGCAGTCACGTTCAACGGCGCAAACGTGACATCCCGCGGTAACCCATTTCAAGCAGAACGACGTCGTCGTCGAGAATCGATGGACAGCCGTAATGAAGAAGTAAAGCACTTAGCTCTCCCTCAGTCCCGTCTGTCATTCTGTTCCTCTGCTCTCTCTCTCTCTTACGCTTCACTCTGTGGACCATCTCCTCCAGGCAACTGTCCCTCAGTTACCTGCTGTTCAGCCTCCCTGCCTGGCTGCAGCTAGGCTGTTATTCACCACACAGGAAATGAAAGGGTACATTAACCGTTACATTAAACAGGTGTTCTTCATTTCAAATGTGTTTTAGTCACAATTTTGACTTAAATCAAACGTTTATAATTTGTTTAAGTGTTAAATGTTTCTAGATTGTCGTTCTTATTTATTGTCAATAGACGAACAGCGTATTTGTGTGTCATTATGGCGATAGTCCAGATGAGCGCTCTGGGGAGCTTCAGTAACTAGCTGCTGACAAGTCACAGAGGCAGATGCTGTTGCCTCAAGTGCAGTTACACGTTTTACAATCTAAAAACAATATTTCTCCTGCTCCAAGTCAGTCACTGTAAAATATTATAATAGGTATGTTATTGTGCGGATAAAACCGATTTATGCACGTTAATTATTCAATTATTCCATCAATTAACGGAAGTGTGTCCAAATCTGGCACTTTCTACCAGTAAGAAATCGACTCAACAGGGAATATAATTTATCCTACACCAATGTTCATTTAAGTTTCACATAAATGTGTGATTCTTTTGATGGTGAAATGATTCTTTTAAACCAAATATTGTTTTTGTTCGGTAATATATTATTTCTTTCCGGTGTCTGTAAAGGAACGCGAGCATCTGTAGCGCTGAGAAAGGCTCGGTCAAATCCAGACACGTCAGTCAAGTTGATCCTCTCAAGTTAGATCTTCGATCTCTCCCTGGTAGACTTCAGATGTTTTTATCATTGCCGATGATAAATTGGCCAGTTATGGAGTGGAAGATTGGATGGAGTAACGGTTTTGAAGCAGCAGAATGAAAGCACTCCCTTACGTGTGTGATTGCCTAACTCTGCTACTGTACTGTAGACTACTACTGATTTTTTGTGTGTTTTTGTTCATGATCATTGGAAAAAAATGAAATAACACAAAACACACACAGAACAGCATGTCTTGAGAGGCCCAGAACAACCTTTGCGATTTTTGGGGATTTCTGGATTTGTTTTGCCTCTTCGCTACATTGCACATACCGCTACACAATAAGAAACCGCCACACTTGTTTTGATTCTGTTTGTGTACAAAATGGGATACGGTATTGAAATGCTGGTTTTTATCTGGTTATCTTAAACTTTGTTAAACCCTGTTATCATCAACATTCACACAGTGAATTTCAACAGTGTCACCATGAATATGTTGGCTTCTATGAATGTTGTTGTTTTTTTTTTTTTAAGATTAGACACAACTGCATAGACAGTATGTTTATCACAGTATTTTTATTTAATGTGAACTAGTTTCTAATTCCCATCCTTGGCTGAGACACATATATTATGTAGGGGAACTAAGTGCCCTGGCAGAGGCACATGGACTAAACCAACAACCTATAGACTACAAGTTGGCACACAAAGATTTGCTTAGACATAATCGACTGCAATTCTCTGCATCAAAACAAGATTGTTATACAAGCTGGTGAAGGTATTGGAATCTTTAGCCTTAAAGCAAAATAGATCACAGCACCAAGTTTCTCCAGTTTATGGCATATGTCATCACAAAGGTCTGTGATCATCATCTTAGAGCTTGGTCTTATCAAACATTCATGCTCCATTTTCCTGGCCACAGACCCGAGAGGCATGAAGTCTAGACACACATTCATCTTGAATTCTGCAATGTCAACTAACTGCACAGCTTTAAGAAGCTTTGAGATGTTTTTGCAAAACCGTGTTCATCCATTGTGTAGTCTGAAGTATGTTTTCCTATTGTACATACTTACATAATTCACAGCATTTCTAATTTCATCTAACCTAAAGAAAGACTGACTCCTATCCATTCTATGCTTTGGTATGTGTCAACATTATGAGTAGCACTACACAAAATCAAAATGCTACTATATACTATCCTACAATAGCAAGGGAATGAACCTCTTCCTGTAACTAATTAATTGAGAGCTTTTTATATTACTGTGAAAGGCAATCCAGTCAAGAATATTGTCTTAATTAACTTTTAAGCTCAAAACATTACCGCAGATAGCAAACACAGCTGTGGTTCTTAACGCAACATAAATCAAACATTGCAGGAATATCTATCACATGTACATGACATTTTGCAAATGTTTTCACATTAACTAGCCCATCACAATGAAAAGTAAATGAAAGTTATTTATTTAATTTTCGACACCGTCACCCACAAACAACAGCTGACTGTATGGCCCCACCCCTTCACGACACAATAACTAGCAAGAACATAATGCAATATCACGCCAGTCAGCTACGGTAAAGGTCTACTGCAAATAGTCCATGTCGCTGCTTCAAAGGTCTTGTTTGCCCTTTTTCAGCCTCTTCATATATCGTATATATAGTTTAATCCGATCTCCATATATATATATATTGTTCAAAAGCTGAAGATACCCCGTGTACAGCAGTGCGTCTCTCCTGGGTGCCAGTTGGTGCTAAACCACAGTAACCCAAAAAATAATATTCCAATATTCCAGCGATTCAATCAGATCGTTGTGTGCTTGATTTCCATCAGGTGTGCCTTTAAATAGTCAGGTGCTGATTAGCGGAGAATCAAACTCATTTTTCAACACAAATGCACTTCAAAAAGTCAATAATAATAATAGGCAATACCAACTATAATTCTACTGTACAAAATTAGATCTAAATATTACATTTCCATAAGATAATGAGATACAATTAATATCAGAGCACAAAATACAGTCAGACTATCCCATCTCTAAATCTACAGAGGATGAGTAGATCCAGAATGTATACATTTCCATAGGCTACCATACATATCATAGAGTACAAAATACATGAATTCAATCCTCATAATAAGATACATATTAAAAAATATATAAATAAATAAAAATAGGGTGCTATACAAAATGCATAATACATTTCACCATAATACATGTCAAAGGTCGGAGAAGGTAAATACTATTACAGAATAGTTAAATATACCAGTCTTAACAACAGGGGGTGTACCAGGAAACAGCACAGAGCCAGTCTGAACAGGCAACATGCGAAGCACGTAGTTCGCTCCTTTTGTTTTAATGTAATCCATCAATAAAATAATGTCTACATACATATATATATATATATATTCCAACCTAATCATCCTCAAGCAACAGGTCTCTCCCAGCAAAGCCACTCTATTTGCTTCAAGCAGAGTGCTTGGTTTTCAGAGGAGATGTGACTTGCCCTCTGTCAGTGTGTCGTCCTTGAACCAAAACATCATCCCTCAAAGACCGTTTACCTAGCTGGGTCATTGCTTTCTGTCTGCTACTTCCTCCTGTTTCATTAACTTTTATAACCACATTCTGTGTTAACAAATACAGACATTACTAAAAGGCGTTTGGGTTATGTTTTTGAGGGCTGGTTCTGCGGTGTTATATCCATCTTTGTGAAAGTCCAAAAATGTGATTGATTTGGTTTGATTTTTCTTTAGGTCAATACCCTCCCAGTCCATGGCTTTTCTTAAAATGTTATTCAGCATTTCACCATGCAGAAACTCTTTCAGATAAACAAGCAAGCAAACAAACATCCAGACAGCCAGACAGACAAACAGACAGAGACACAGACAGTCAGATCAACAAGATCTCCAAACAAAACAACAGTAGTAGGTCATTTTGTCAATATGACCCAAAATGACTAACATGCGCGTTTGTCTGTTTGGCTGGTCTGGCGCTCCTATCGGCAGGACGAAGACAAGACGCCGCCAGCACGGCAAGACCCATTAATATTCATAAAATGAGTAGTTGGCCGATACAACGAGTAAGGATGACGCAGGCCGGCGTGCCCGAGCGTGACGGTGGCCGCTAGGACCGGAATAGTAATGACGATTTCTGTCCCGATTCATCGTGAAGGTGAAACGTTGTTTGAGGAAACGACACGTTCGGTTGTTTTCTGGAGAGATCAGTCTGGTCAGACAGACGGACAGTGTAATTTATATCTATAATCCTGCCTATAATATAATCTATAATCCTGCAGACAAATTGAGGTATGATGTAGCAAAGAGGAAATGGTAAGGGGGAAAAAAAAGAGGTAAGAAACTCTTTTGCGTGTTAACCTGTAATAGAGGTCTGACCTACCAATTTTTGCACTCAGATCATTACTTGGTAAGTGTGCTAACATCTCTTTAATCATTAGAGGAATATCTACCATAGACTTCCCTATCAGCGGGATTTCTTTTGAAGGAGAGCAAATTACTTGGAAAAAAAAAATGCGAAGATTAAAGTCAACGAGCTTGAAGAACCACCTGAAGATAAAGTTAATGATTTGTGTCGAGGGGAGCGTATTGTTTCAATGCAGTCTGGGAAATTGCCTTTTTACGTGGATAGATACAAACTGATAAGGAGGAAAAAGAGGAAGTTCTTAACAGGAGTTCACACCGGAGTCTCAGTATCTCGTCAGTTAAGAGTATGATTAATAGTTTTGGACACCTTCTGCGCCGTCTTACGATAGCCTCAGGGCGAAATCTTATTGAAGCTTTTGCAGCAAATATTCATGGTACATGTTCTAACACAAGGCTTTTAATTCCCTCAACATGGCAATGACCTCTATCAATATGTAAATCATTTTAATGGATGCATTTCCCATAGAGTTGAATCAGGGTCTGTGTGGAATCTGGCTAACAGCCTAGTTGATCCTGTTCGGCCAAGCCTAGGACTCTCTCTCTCTCTCTCTCTCCCCCCCTCGCACTACAACAAGACCTCTCAGTCAGAGTGCCTTGCATTATTTACATGTTTATGATTAGTTAAGCCTCACATGGAGAGGCCATCTGCTAGAAAGTGGCACGGAGAGACACGGTGCTATTAGGTCTATTTACTCCTACTGGGGGAATACAGAAATATGGGTGTGCTCACTCTATTCTAGTTTATAGAAAAAGCACCATCTCAACTGTTTTTTTTGCGCTGGTGATATTAGCATGATGTTAGCATGATGCTAACACTTTGTTGCCATAATACCTTCAGACACTCTAGCTGGTGATGAGTGTTTTGTTTACAACATAGATAGTTAACATCTGCTCCTCGTTGACTTTGAAGTAAAAAGGCGTAAGTTTGAAAATGCAGATAGTGTCAACAGACCCTAAGGAAGCATACTGTGTGGCTCCCAATATGTTTTCTCATTTAATAATCTCATGCCATAATTAAACTAAATTGATGAAATTAGTGATTACTGTCTGCTGAACACTTAAAAACTAACATCAAACTAAAATGAGCACTACAGATGGTGTTTCACACGCCTTACCTAATTAACACCTTCACAACACCAATATCAATGTGTACAAATATAAGATTGTCTGTCAAGAATCTACTGTATAAGAGAGCATGTGTTCAGGCACAGAACTTATAATACATATAATAATAATACATATACTATGCATTAATAATAATAATAATAATGCCTTTATTTTATATAGCGCCTTTCTAGGTACCCAAGGTCGCTTTACATACACAGTCACATAGATACACAGTGAGGCAATCTGAGTCTTGTGACTCAGCATTATAAATTCAACCCTTCACTAAATAAAAGTACACGTGCATTTAGAAAGTGTGACAGCAAATAGACACATCCATGTCTTCAGCATATTAAACACGTTTAAAATGCATTACAAAAAACAGGAGATAAGTTATGCGCTGTGAAACCAAACAGGCCTTTCAGCCGAGAGATGGAGCCGTTCCAGGATGTTGACACAGACGGTGACAGATCAAAGACAACCTGACCGTTCCCTGTGTGTGCGTTCCTCCTCCGCCGCTGTCAGTCTTCCAGATGTGTGATTGAAGGCAGTTGTCACTCGATTGTGACTTCTGCCCGCCTCCCCTAAGCGAATCGGATGGCAGAACGATAAATCTCCAATAGGATCGCGCTCCAGAACTCCAGACTATTCGTCACAGTAGGAGGGGCTTTTCCTGTCAGGAACAGGTGCATTATAAGAGGATGATGCAATCAGGTGGAGATGATACGATTCACTCACACCCACTGAGGTGTATAACCTCAATAATGCATTTGCTCATTCCTCGTGCGTTTGACAAGAGCGTAATACAGCCCAAAGTGAAAGGGTTGACAGGATGCCAAGCGCAGACAGATTGTGCTCTCACACTATCTTGAAGTGTTATATCTACTCCTCTCAAGTATTTTGCTTCACTCGCAGAGGGCAACAGTGGAGACACGCGAAAGGCCTTGAAATGGTTTTATCATCACAGAAAGGGGTATTATTTCATTATATACAGAATAATAATTGCATTAATATAAGAACACAGAGGTGAGGTAAATTCTGCCCCCGGCTGTATCGTGTATAAAGCAATTAACTAGCAATCATAAAAATAAGTGTCAGTGTTTAAATATACCAAAGGGCATGTTTGGGATTCATAATACAAGCTATTTTCCTGACATGCACAACGGTATGTGACCAGTATTTAACAACAAAAAATGCCTTTTGCCTCAATCCCTCTTCGGTGCCTTGTGGTCACAGTCAGTCCATTAGGGTTGCGGGTAACCGTCTTCTCAATCTCCCGCGGAAGACTAATTCTCCCAGAAAGCCTTCGGGGTGAAATCTGAGGCAGCCTCCTTACAGTACTCCTTTGGGTGTCGCCTGCGAGCTGTAGTCATTGATTAGTATTTGTCCTTCCTCCTTTCCTGAGAGGCTTCTTGTCCCAGAGAGACGCAGGGGCAACGCCACAACTGGCCAGGGGGACTATTCAAGGGTAATCAGAGCAAAGCGACTTAGAGTAACCCACTTACATGGTAGTGCATCGGCCTCGTCTGGGAACGCAGCGAGATGGGGGAACAGGGTCGGGTTTGGTCTGTGAATACCACAATGGGCAGGAAAAGCACTGTACGAGCTTTTAAATAGTCTCTGCGGTTAGTAAAAAGGCTTTGCTTGCTTTTAGGTAACCACTGTAGTTCCCCTTTTACAGAGTTTCTCCTGTATAAGTCCCCTCACTGGGACAAAAGGCAGTTCTTTCTTCAGCTGTGTACGTCAGAGCCAAATTATAGTGTTATAACACAAAACTCTTAACCGACTAGTTAGCACATCTGCCTAGTTAGCATATCTGACTAGTTAGCATATCTGGCTAGTTAGCATATCCGATGCTTGAAAAGAGAGCTAAACCTGATATTACCTGATAATCTCTCTAATGGAGCAAACGTGCAGCTATAGCTCAGCAAGCATGTAGAAATGTGGATTTCAAAATAGTATGTTTTTACTATTACACTTTAATGGTAAATGGACTGCATTTATATAACGCTTTTCTAATCTATCGACTACTCAAAGCTCTTTACAAATCAATGCCTGACATTCACCCATTCACACACACATTCATACATCGACGGTGGAGGCAGCCGCTCAAGGCCTCGCTCGCTCATCGAGAGCAGTTCAGTGTCTTGGGTTCGGGGGTTCAGTGTCTTGCTCAAGGTCACTTGGGGATCGAACCGGGAACGCTCTGATTACTGGACGACCCGCTCTACCTTCTGAGCCACCGTCGCCCCATAATAATAACTTTGTAAGCTGTGTATTCATTATAATCTAAGCATCGTATTAAGAGTACACTGTACAGAGCACCAACACTGACGGTATAGAGGACCCCCCCCAAAACAGTCACTGCAAAACATGCCTAGCATATTAAGTCATCTAGTCTGGTACTGTGTCTGAAAAGTTTGTTTTTTCTGAAAGATCTTCCAAACAGTTGAGATCACTTCAGTCTCCAAAGCAACTGAACTAGTTTGGTTTCCTTTAGTCAAGTGTGGTCCTGATACCCGTGGAGCGATGCCTGTTTACAGACTGTGACACTCGCTTCTAATGAATAAAAAGGTGAAACTGCATGGGACACAAGCAGAATGAAATTACACAAATGATATTCATGTCTAAAGAAAAATATGGTTTTGAGACTGAATATAAGGGTAAATGACTTGAGACTGCATTGTTTGCAAGTCAAAACAGGAGAATAATAGAAAATAGAAAAAACTATATGCAAACCAAAATATTGATATAGAGTTGCAGCCATTCAAGGGATTTTTCTTGCATCTTTATTTGCATTAATCTTACAAACAAAGCAATATAGAAATCTATTTATGTAAATGATGGAATGTAAATACATTGTATGTATTTAGCTAATGCGCTATTTCAGCGTGACTTACAATGAGTGCAAAAGCAGAATGAGCATAAAAGCTTGACTGCAATCATCACAAACAGACAATACTAATGAGGTTGAGGGCTGCAGCACCTGGACAACGGTTCAGCAAATATTCCTGTGTCCCTGGAGCGTCCACGCTCAATAAACATATGCAGAAATGCTGTCTGTCTGTCTCTGTCTATTTCTTTTTGTTTTATCTTCCAGTAGGACGGACTTGTGGTTAGATAGTCTGTCTTTTAACCATATGATCCAGGCTCAAGTTCCAAGTCGTCCAAGAATCCTCCCAGCTTTTCTGCAGCTCACCCTCAGCTCTGACCTCTGACCTGTGGAGGGGATTTTTTTCTTACAGACAGAAGACAGCGGCGCGCTCGATACAAACTCGATACGTCAACAACTTGTTTTATTTTGTTTGGCTGTGTATATGTATTTGTATATGTGTTTACGTACGTATCTGACAAATTAGCCACGGCGAGAGGATCTCAGGCGTCTCTCTCCACCCCCCCCCCCCCCCCCC
>OMKK01037644.1:9749-26746 GCA_900302305.1 Polymixia japonica | reverse complement strand
AATGAAACTTGTGCAGGTGCAACTAACTAGCTAACTCACTAACTAACTGACTAACTTTCTGACTAACTAACTGACTGACTAACTATCTGACTGACTGACTAACCAACTAACTAACTGACTAACTAACTGACTAACTAACTAACTAACTAACTGACTGACTAACTGACTAACTAACTGACTGACTAACCAACTAACTAACTAACTAGCTAACTCACTAACTAACTAACTGACTAACTAACTAACTAACTGACTGACTAACCAACTAACTAACTAACTGACTAACTATCTGACTGACTGACTGACTGACTGACTGAGTAACTAAACAGCGTATATCAGTCATGAAAGCTGTCGCGTGTTGAATGCTGGTTCAACGAGGGAGGAGAGAGAGCACATGAGGTGAGACAGAGACAGGTGCTATAAATGATGAATGGGGGAAGACTCCCGCTGGTTGCGGACATGCTTCCCCCAACCCTCAAAGCAGTCTGTGCCACCGCATTAATGTTCTAAATGACAGAGACAAGTTAAATAAAGACCCACAGACAGCCTCAGAGAGAGAGAGAGAGAGAGAGAGAGGGGTGGGGTGGAGGGATACATGCAGACTGACAAACAAATTATATCAGATAGCAGCACTTTTTCTGTGGTGGGCGGGTCATAACATGGATAGTTCAGGGATGATTGGTTTAGGGGGTGAATGACAAGCTCAACAGCATATACCTCAAACCGTACACAGTGTATCAGAAACATAAGACTGACGACATTATTATGTGAGCCATTAGCATCTTTTGCAAATAGAGTTGTTGATTTCATCTTTTGTAGTGATGGAACTGATGAGGGACTGCAGCATGATTTTTCTCTATAATTCTGCCCGATAATCACTGATTAGTTTGAGTAGTTCTGATTTTGGCTTGATTCCCCTCTTTGCTATGGTTTTCATGCAGGTTGTAACAGTAAAACAACACACGTTTTGACGTTATTATGAAAGGTTGCATTTCAGGCTCTTGGACCCATTATTTTAAGTGGTATCGGCCTAAATTATAGTATTACTTTCATGTTCATATTTCCCTTTCCTGAATGAAAACGAAACCCCAGGAGAATATCGTCCCTGCCTATGTTGCCAATACGAGAAATCTCATGTTCAGTATCTCTCGTGTTATAAACTAGGGTAAGACAAAAAAAAAAAAAAAAACAGAAAA
Organism: Polymixia japonica; assembly: GCA_900302305.1. Lineage (NCBI taxonomy): Eukaryota > Metazoa > Chordata > Actinopteri > Polymixiiformes > Polymixiidae > Polymixia > Polymixia japonica. The sequence continues at coordinate 25,553 of OMKK01037644.1, read as the reverse complement.
GAGGGTCAGTGCGTTATTAAAATGATCAAGCGAGCATGTACATTATATACTGTCTGTTTCAGTGCACTGGATCCAAAACAGCTCAACGAATGCCCCAGAATCCGATCCAAACCCTAGTTTACTTCACATCGCCTGCACTTGAGTTTGCACAGAGCCCACAACATCACAGCAGATACATTTATATCTGTCAACAACAATAGGCTAATGGGCAAGCTAACCCCGCTGGCTTAAAAAGGCTGACTATAACAATTGGAGTCTAATGGGATTGCTGCAAAAACCTCCAATTTACAATGATGAAGCGAGGGAAAAAAACAAAACCACTTTAACTTATAGATACTCTTCTTTGTGACCTCAGGGTAATCGCTTCCTCATTTAGCTTAATACTCTGTAACTAGAGACCTGGGACATTTAGAAAGTGTGTTTTTGGGGGTAAATAACATTTATATTAAAATAAATAATTTAATAAATTACTCATTGTACTACAACGTGGAGACAGGCGATGGTCACTATTTTTCTGAAGACATTCCAGGGTCCATATTTATGATTACAGTTTGTTTTTATTTCAAGTTTGTTTTTGAGTTGTTGTTTTTTTTTAATCAAATGCCATGTTTTTTATTTCAAGTCTGTTTTTGATTTTTTTTCAAATGCCATGGAAAATTGTTCAACTATTTCAAACCATTTTTTTAATCAACAGTGTGCCTAGTTTCTATATCTATAGTTTCATGAGGCTGTGATAATACTGGAGGTCAGTCAGAGATGAAGCCAGTGTGATAAAAATGCATATAGCCACATTCAAAAGTCTCCTGAGACCTCTCATATCAACACTCATGAATGCAAATGGGCTTTCCCAAACCAGAGAATTCTCAGACGTGCAACCGTACCCTTAACAAGCAACTTATAATGAGTATGGAATTTGCAGTATCCAGAAATACTGAGAAATATGATTCATAATGCACAATGTTTGGGGGGCACATTTTATGTTATGATATTGGAGCTGCAGTATTATGCTTCCATAATCCACTAATATTCATATTTATTATGGTGAGAGACCTTGGGGATCCCACACTTTTACTTTTACAGTTACTGTGAATCTATGTAAAAAAAAATACTTGGATCAGGTTTTGACCTTTTGGAAAACCAGCCATGAAAACAATGTTTAGTTTGTGTATATGAAGAGTTTCATTTTAAAATAAGAATATACACCATTTTCATAAACAGTAATACTTATTTTCATAAGGTGGTTGATAGCACAAAATTACTGTAAAACAAATGTGGGGTTACTTTTTCAAGGACACAGCTTTAATTAAGAGATATTCAATGATGAACTCCAGGCAAGGATTCTTTTTTTCCATTTTGGAAATGAAGTATTCATATTGACCACATTGATTTTTTTAAATTATTATTTCATTTTTTTAAATGTTTTATGTATTTCCGAGTCAGCTTACCTTCCTAAATGAAAGGCGCTGGCGCTAATTAAAGACAGACATGTATATAGGAGTTAACTTCATCAAAAAGTACCAAACCAGAAGGTGCCAAGTAAATTTTAAACTCTAGACGACTCCTTGCTGTGACGTGGCCCATTTCTGGTATTCCCCTTAAGTGAGAACCTGCATACAGTATGCCTTCTATGCCTTCTATACAATTTACCAGTTTCTCCCTCTCATATTTTTTCAGGAACAGCTTTAATGAAGAAACAGACCTGCTGACATTCTCGTAGAAGGGACCCTCCTGTTTAAGTATGGGGTCACCATGGAAACCACTCCTTCTCCTGTCTGTCATCAGTGGCCTTTCAGGTAGGAAATTCAAACAGCGGTGTTGAAGATTATCCGAAGAGATAATCTTTAGCATGAGATCTTAAGGCCCAATCATCAGAGACGATAATGGTAAACCAGCTCTTCTTTAGTGCTAATATTAGCATAAGCGGTACAGTGCGCGCTGACTTCTACAGCGATGGTATCCTGTTGAAAAGGTGACACATTACGGGAAATCATCCGCTGTAGACCAGAGAGAAGGCTCGTGTTGCTTTATTAACATTTTATAGAAAACGAAGATCAGGTTTACCAGTCCTATGCCATCGTGTTATGTTTTTTTTTTTTTCGCGGTGCTCGGAGATTCAAGAGGGTCTACGGTCACCAAAGTAGTTAAAATAAATGTCAACCATTTCTAGGACCATGCAGCTGTAATTTGGTTGATGTGATTTAAGCAGAAGGGGGAGTTTAGACTTTTTCTGACCTCATTTCTCACACCCACACGCGGTTTGCCTTGGAAATAAGTTTCAAAAAAATCTATTGATGCTTTCTCTGAAGTACCGTGAGTGTAGTTTTATAGCTGTGGTGCCCCGAGTTGAAGCTGAACCCCTAACCCTGGCAGCGTTCGCACCACGCTCTACCCATTGAATCATAATACCATCGTCAATAATTTAAGAAATGTTTTTTTAATACTATTGAGATTTATTTGATGCCATGAAGCTAGGCCTGCAGTGTGATTATTACATACCTTGCAGAAGGGGAACGTGGTGGTACTACATCCGTACCGGTGACGTCCGTAGTCAGCTCAAAACGTGGAAGTTCCCGGTCAGTCTAGAAGCTGTTTGTCTTTCTCATGGATTATGCTCTTTTTAGGAGTTCAGTGAACCCACCAGGAAAGAGCTCATGCTCCCTCACTCTCCAAGCTGGAGTTCCTAAGAGTTCAACAGACACGTTATAGTGACTGCTCTGCTTGTTAAAACTCTACTATCAAACGGAACTGGTTTCTCAATTCGTGGTCACTGTCTCGATGGACTTTTTGACTCCAAATATAGCTAATACGACGTTGGGATGTTGTTTTTTTTGCTGATGCTGGATGTAGTGGATGAAAAACCCGCTTCCAGTTTTTGAGCAAAGCATTTGTTTTTTGCGGGATAAAATATCTCAGCGTGTCACGTAGTCCTGGAGAGATTTAGGATTGGATTTTCACTGGACTGCAGACAGCAGCGTTGCTGTCGGAGGATTTGAAAATCTAGTAACTTTGCATTACAAATGAGGGCATAAACTAGGCCTAATATTTTCTTCAAAGGCATGTCTAACCCATCAATATGTGAAAAAAATGCAATTGGATCAAAGGATGTCCCTACGAAATACCGTTAATTCTGACAAGTTACTTTATTATGCTTTGAGATGTTTCATATATTAAGGGCTGCTGCTGGTTCGCCTCCTTAATAGTTAAACATGCAGATTCAGTCGTAGGAAAGATCATTTTGTTGCTGTTAAGATATACATTTTATATATTTGACGATATTTTTGAACAGAAGAAACTTGCAGCAACAGAATGGCTTTGTTAAAACAGGGGTATGACAACATAGGTATTCGCTTGTCTTTGCTGGTTTAGGTAAATGGTTGAACAAATGGCTTTGCATTAGTTTATATTAGTCCTTTACAACTTTTACAAGGCCTACATGATTGATTTTTGACACCTTTGAGCCGACACATTCGTCCTGGTGATGCACGATGGCTTCCCACAACAAATCAAGTCTGAAAATGTCCATTTAAGTCATTTATGAGTATTTTGGGCAGAAAGTCTTAGAAAATGCAATTTTCTAAGCAGGGCCAAAAAACGATTTCCCACGTGACACGACGTGCAATGTTTCACGCTCTGACACGGCTGTAAAGTGACCGCCCATGTCCAATAAAACCCTCTGGTTCAAATAACCACGTCAGCGGCCCTTGATTACGTTCGGTGAATTTAAAAAAAATAATAATAAAATAATTTAAAAAAAGGACTGGAGTGGGACTTTAAGGGATATTTAAAAAAAATGCTTTTTGAAATATACCTTCAAGGCAAGGTTATTAAGTCTCATCACTGCCTCATCGCTGTGTCTGTCACTACTTTGTGTTGGAGATGTCAACATTGATTTTTGTGGTAAACTAGTTAGGAGCGTACCAAATAAGGAATTATGATTCACTCAGTCTGCTGCAATATGACACTGTAATGGGATTAAATATATCACAATTCTGTTTCATAAGCGCAACATGAAAATGACCAATAAGAGTGTTAACGGAAAGCTAGGCGCTCTGATTCATTATCTGGGGCTTTGATGGTTAAAGGATATCTAAAATTCGGAGTTGAGTTTTCATTTAAAAATGATCTACACCCATTTTAAAAAAAGAAAGCAAAGGTATCGATGATGATAAGATGATTCAGAAGATAACTTGAATTGTAAATCATACTCTGGTTTACTTTTATAGTCATGAAGAGAGAGAGTGTAGAGAACAGGCATCAATATATTTAACTGGTGGATCTAATTAGTTGTACTCTGTGGTATGCTGTGGCACTTTATACCATACTGTATTTTATATTATATATACTTTATTATTTGTTATAGTACTCATAGTATATCCCTGCATATATTATATATCACACTGTATATATTATATATCATACTGTGTACACTAATAGTAATAATAATATATTATATATAGTATATTCATAATGTTACATTCTGCACTGCACAGTCCTGCAACTGCAGCTTATCTGGTAACATTGTGGTTAACAACCTGAGTATCTGTACCTCTGGTACACCAGACTACTGCACTATTGTTGGACTTTCACTACGTCCTACAACTCCACATCATACATAGACAAGAACATATATATATAAATGTTAATAGTGTGTGTAATAGTTGAATGTATTGTGTACTGCTAGTATCCCTTGCACTGTAAGTGAAGTCCTGTGTGTCTGTGTAGCTCGTGTTAGTTGATTCTGTGCCCCTTGTTCCGTCGTGTCACGGCTCCGTGCTGGAGAGACAAATTCCTGCCGCTCTGTACTCGGCAATAAACTGATTCTGATTCTGGAGTCTCAGGAGGCCTGCATGTGATGGAAATATGAGTGGGTGTTAAACAGTGGCGCAACGATCCGGCTAGCATAGCTGTAATGGTTCTCAAAGCATTATAATGCACGGAAATAGACGTAGCGAAGTCAAAGGTTTTACTTGTGGGCTAATCAACAACTCAGTGGTAACATTTTCAATGCCGTCATAATGCGTGTGGTGAATTTCGGCACAGATGAGCAGGTTGCGGTACTGCTGTGTTTTTGAGACAAATTTAATGCCTTGAGGGATTTCAACTAATGTGAAAGTATGTTTGGTGTTGCTAGCTGTGTTGCTTTCTTGTCTCCCAACCAAAGTATTAAGGGTTAACGGCAACATAAAAATGCTATTTTCATATCCAAAAATAAAGATTGATAGCCTGGGAATCAGATGAATCTGTGAGTCATCATTATGTTTTATTTGCTCTGGTGGATGCGTCTGGTCCCCCGCCCGTTCAGACAGATTTCCAGTCAACCTGGACCCGGGTCGGGCCAATCACAAACGTTTATCTAATATGGGGGCGGGGTTTGACACGATGACTCTGCAGAGGAGCGCCCTTGAGGCATTTTTGTAAACAACCAAGATGGCTGCCGCTGATGTGGAACGATCTGTTGAATCTGCTGAATCGCAGTATTATTAAAATCCGATTCTATTAGTATTGTTATTATTATTATATTATATTATGATATTATATAGCTCAGCGCTACATCGCACGTTTCGTTGCTCTGATTGGTTACAGGTCTATCCAATTGCGTCCAGAGGCATTTTGGTCTGCGTCCGTTGATAACGCCCCTTGGAAATGGAAAATTAACTGAGGGGTTCCAGACTAAATTGCATTAAGTCTGGCGATGTCAGGCTAAAAGATTGCTATTTTAATTTAAAACGTGCTTTCAGCAAAATCACACAACCAAATATTCAATAACCCCATTGCAGAGTCAGGGACGTATAAAACAGGATTTTGGGCGGAAATGTAACTACAAAATACCATGACCACTCAAAGCTTTTCAGACCAACATAAGCACTCAAGGGAGAAGCCAGAATAATGTTGCAGCTGTAGAGGCTGCCTATCTGTGCCGTGTGAAATGAAGGAAAAGGCCACGGCTGGATAGATGCATCAATGTTTATTCCACCATCTTGCACAGAGAAATAGGAAAAACTGGATATAGTGTCAACAGGCTTTCTGGACTATGTTTTGTCTACCATAGTGTCAATTCTCTCTCAAATTTCAGGAAAAAAGTAGTAAACATAGTTAGGGATGTTCTCAGCTATAAGTGGGAAGTGTGTGATTGATAAGGGCCTCCAATATGTCTAGGAGGATATCAGTCTGGACATTAGGGATCATCCTTTTTCGTGTTTTTCCAAGAAATAAGAGCAGGAACCGTCACAAATCACAGCTCACCCGACTCTGGACCCTGGACGTAGAGTTAGCTAGTTAGTTTCAAAAACGAGACAAGCACAACTACTGTAATCGATACAGAGCTGAAAGCCTCCCTTGTTTACTACACAGCTAAAAAATGGAACGTCTCTGGGACCCTTCAGTGTATGTCAAAATAAAACCCGTTATATATAAAGAGTAAAAGTAAGAAAACTGGTAGAAACAAGATGTTTTTGTAATGAATAAATGGGCATTTTACATAACAGACAGATATTTTAGGGCACTTAACTAACTACCTTTATTTTCAATTTAATTTTTATTTTTTGCAGACAAAGCGTTTATCTCTAGCGGCTTTTATTTTGTCTTTTCTTTCTTCATTCTCGACTGGTTACAAGTCACAAACAAGGTGTGAGTGGCTCGTATAATTTATTTATTTCTGCTGAGTCAATTGCGTCCATTGATTTTTGATCTCAGAATTTCATTCCACAGTGTGTCGGTTGCCCACCGTTGACAGCGTTCCTTTAGCTTGTTCATTTCAGGTATCTCTCAGTCCACCGTTACCACATCACCCCCACCGCTGGTTGCCTGCTTTGCAAAATGATTGCACCTCCAATAAATGCATAGGCTCTTTTTTATAGGCCTTTATTTTGGATTGATTTTCTCCCGTTCACATTCCATGCTCTGCCCATTTGTTAAACAGAAATTCAGGCAATAATATGGTGACCTTGGCCCCTTTTCTCTTCACTAACTTGACCATTTCAGATATTTCAGAAACATTTCAGGCAAATGCGCATAATTAACACTGTTTTGTGTTAAAATGGAGTATTTCAGTGAGTTAAAAGGGCATACCAATCAGGTTAGGAATCCATGTATGTTAATAATGTTGTCTAGGAGGAATCAGAATTTGTGATTATTTTAATAACTCTCTCTAAAAAGCCAAACATCACAGTTTTTATGCCCTAATGGGTCTTTAATGACATCAAGATGTAAAATCTTGAGCTGCTTTTTTGACAATGAATGACTAAATTATTACTAAATTATGTCGTGGACCCACAGGCTGCGCGTTTGAGCTTTATGCCCAAATATCTTTCATAGTTTCATAGTTCTAGTACAGTTCTACGTTCTGAACCGGAAAATGTACTATCTATGAGCTACTGTATGTACTAATCATAAGAATAACCAACCAATTAATTAAACTCTGGAAATATTACTGGGGAGAAGAAGGAGCTGAAGTCATTCATGTGAACTCTGGGAGGAACAGAAAGAAGTTCTGCAGCTGGTTTGATATTTCAGACTCTTTACGTTTTACTTACAGTCATCTAACCTACTCTGGCTTCCCATCAAGATTTGTTGAAATGCATAAAGGTTAGGAGGAGAACATGCTCATAAAATATTTATATTCTAGTGATTTTAATGGGTTGCATATTTATAAGAGTCATTGCACATTAAGAATTTGGCATTTGACAAAAAACGATGAGTACTTTTTAAGTAATCTTTATTTAACAGATTTCGGTCTATCCAAATACTTACGTATTTCCAAAACAGTTTGAATTTCTTCAAATGTAAAAACAGGCAAATATACAGTAAAATTAAAGATGTTCTTGAACCTCAGAGTTATTGTATCATTTCATATTGTATCACATCCAAAGTAATAGAACCATAGAGCCAAAACACCAGAACATGCTTTGGAGACAAATACTTCTAGAACATTCAATGTTATCTACTTTTTTTTTACCAGTTTGTGTTTCTGTGTAGTGGGTGAAGGAAGGCAGGAAGTTTATCCCACCGCTCCACAGATTTAAAAGGTGTGGGAAATATGACAGAACCTTGGATGATTTACCTTGGATTGTGTGTAATAAGGGTATCTTTTCCTTTTCATTTTCTCTCAGAAATTGATGTAACTATTTTTGGATATAACATTTCAGACAAACATAATATAAGTTTACTGTGTGTGTGTCGGGGGGGGATTCACAACAGAACTGCAATATAAGCTGGCAAATAAGAGAAACAGAAAACGTGTGATTCACAAACCACCCGCAGTGGGTGAAGGTCCAGGTAACAGCGACAGTACGCCGTTCAGGCTTATTTAAATGAAGTAATTTGCATACGTTTGGCGCAAAAAATGCCCTGTTTCTATGTAAATGAGCCTCATTACAAAGACAGTCGGATTCACAAAGATCGTGGTGAATAGCCGCTCGCAATTACAGCAAAACTATTAAGATCTTCAGAAAGCTGTTGGTAACTGAAGTGCATTCATAAGGGGAGTCACGCCCAGACTTCCCAGTGACGGCGGCAGCTGGGACTGTTGCCAGGCGACGGCGTCGCCATCCCAGTCGTGCTAGAGAGCGCACGTTTTGAAGGAGGATATCAATTTTTTGAGTTAACCGAGTGCCTGAAGTTTTGAGGAACACCTCTGCACCTCATTGGTCTAGTTCACACTCCGAGAACTTCAATTTTCTCTTCCTCTCAGCCATCGTCTGGACTATTTCCAACGTGTGTGGGCTCGGCACAAAGGTTTATAAATATATAAAGAGTGTGAAGGTTCATTTATAGTTTGCCGCGCCGCTGTCGCAAACGCAACCGGTGCGATGGGAGGCAGGGCTGAAAAACAGCGACGTGCTTTCGGAGACGCAAACAGGTTAATCACTGTCTTATTGAAGTCTGTTGAATTGCGGAGGAGTTCCCGTTCTGGTTAGTTTCGTCGTCTCCGGGCGCGGTATGGGCTGAGTACGTTTAGCCCCACCGGAAAGCAACCTGAGCGAGCGCGCCACTATGTATAATACGTCACACACTTGGACACTAGTTCAGTGTTAATCTGAAACTATCCAAGGGGCTCACGTTAATCAGCCCATTTAGGTCGACTGCCGTCGTTTATTTAGGGGAAACATTAGGAGGTGTTATTGTTCTCGATTTCACCAATGTATTGACGTGAAACAAGATGACAGAGGCACACTACGAGGGGAATAGTTTTTTTTAACCAGTTTTCCCATCTTTTCCACCACAAGATATAAGGAGGGCGATGGAAGGATGACAACCATTGCCGTTTCTCTTCTTTAAACAATCTTGCTTCGTTTTCGAGTGATCTTTGTAGACAAATTCAAGCGTGTAGTTGCTGGACTTTGAATAAAAGAAGAAATTCTTTGTCACAACGTGACAATACCACTAGGAGACTCAAGGGGTCGCCAAAATCGCAATCTCACAATCCCGTCTCTACAGCTTTAATGTCCCCAGTAGAACATTCAGTTCAGTTTACTCTTGTGATTCAACTGACACTTTTGAGGATTTGTTTGATGTGTGTTTAATGATTCTGCGTACACTTGCACAGCTTTTCCAGATGCGTCTGCATCTGGGGAACATGCCGGACAAATATTGAATATGCTTTGCGATGGACTGAAATGTCCTTTTCGGATTAGTAAAGAAAGCACACAATACGTTCATGCTTTCATTTTGTGGAAAAATGAACACATCCACATCATTTGCATTTGAGATGTGTCATATAAGTAATGACCTGTATAAGTGTATTTGTGTCAATTTATACAATACTGGCCTCCAACTGAGATCTACAAATATACATTCATAAAGTCATATATTTAACTATGCAGATATAACCAGATGCGGGAAATGTAACACTTAGTAGACGAATGAAGTTGCAATGGCATCGTGTGAGAAGATACAGCCCGTACATCTGCGTTGCCCTCAGGCGTACTAGTGCCATCATAACAAGCCAAGACAGGTCTTTACTTTAGTTTCCTTTCATATTCTTTGGCCTTGGGAGACATATTCCCATATTCCCACGTCTCATTCTAGCTGGGTCATTTCAGAGAGAGATGCCTCTCAAAGAACATCATATCACCCAGAGGAGCTCCCGCTCGTCGCCGCCGTCCAACCTCACACCAACGATTGAACGGTACGTTCTCAAATACAAACAGTTTAAAATGAATGTTGCCTCGGTATCAAAACTATGACTTCGGCGCTGATGCCAGTCCAGCTATCATGGTTTTGATTTAAAAACAAAACCACAGACAAATGTTTACATCTTGACGGCATAACTAATAATTTGAAGTTCTCTGGATTGTGACTTTGAGGGAGTCAAATGTTAGCCAATACTTGTTATACAATAGAAATACCATAGAAGAAGCCTCAGTTAGAGTAGTATTCTCTTTAAGGCAAGGTAGGGCTGAGAGTTGAGCGTGCTTTTAGCATTTAGAGCTATCAGAAATGTTTTGCCCTTTAGCAAAAGAGCGCTGCACTTCAAACGGCTTTATATTCATTTACCAACAACTGGAACCGCAAACAGAACTTCACACAAGCGTCTGGTTAGCACCGCTAGCTAAAACAGGAAGCCCGCTGGACAACGTAGACGTATTGTACGCAACGGGGGCCGCGATGCTGGTGTTCGTCTGCTGTGTTATTGTTTGACAAGATGGTTTGTATTACTTGACTTATTATTCTGTTCTGAATGTTCCGAAAAATCTATCTATTCTATTCTGTTTTCTTCTCTACTTCCCTTGTCCTATTTTATTCTGTATTTCAAGTGCAGGGTAAGCAGAGAGGGCAACACAATTAGATTGTTTTATTTATTTAATTTTCATGTTTGAAAGTGGGCTGACCAGGCGCGCTGTCTAGGGCCATTTTTTCAGTCCACCTGTGATTGAACGACAATGTGGCTCAGAGTGTTAAGTGTGGTATGGTAATTCAACTATGCCTGGGCTAAGTCACAAGGTATCTCAATATTAAATGCGGGTTGCGGGGGAATATAGATGTGTAGCGCCGCGTGAGTGATGCATGAAGTCATTTCCAGCAAGGGCAAAGGAGTCATCCAGAAATATGGTTTCCTTTGGGGAATTGGATGGGTATATGTATGCAGGACACAGAGACGGACAATGCAATGAATATATACCTATATAGAAAAAAGGAAATGCATTGCGGAGTTTTGTTAAGAGTCACTGTCTAGGCGCAGGGCTTAGCTACTGTAAATGAAAAGTCATGTGTGTTGATTGTCGTTGCTCGATGTTTGTATAAACATACTAACATACCAGAAACCCAGTGTTAGTGTTAAGATCAGTAGTCACAATTCCCTAATGAACAAAGTATGTAAGTTGGACCCTACATCGTGCAATTTTTGGCCTCCTGATCAGCGTTTGATTGACATTCTCCAACTGGCAGACAAACTTGAAAAAAAAAACCCAGAGTGTTAATTTATGTAATCATGACTAGTTGGCCCAACACCCAAGTCTTGGCAGTCAGTCTTGTTTGGTATGTACAGTCATTAACAATTTAAAGTGTGTTTCGGGGAATGTAGATGAATATAGATATCAATAACCTGGGCTGCTGTATATAACGTTTCCGAGTGCACAAGTACATTTGTAATATGAGAACACAATATTGCTGCCGGAGTTTGTGAATCGGAGTCTTTCTGTCAACTGCCTCTAAACCTCTAGTCAAATGAAAGCACTTTATTATTACTTGTTTAGAATCTAAACAATATACAAAAAAATGTATAATAGCGTCGATTTGCTGACATTGTTAGTATATCTGTAAAGATAATGAATTATGAAGTACCATAGGTAAAGACAGAGAACCCCATCTTGACTGTTAGCACTGTCTTCCTGGTGAGACATAACAGTGTAACTATCATATATCATATTACACTGGCGAGGTTTTATCCTCTCTCTGGCAAGGTTGAAGCAACTCATTTCGCACCCATAAAAACCACCGTAGTGCGCAAAGGATCAGTAAAAAAGACTAGGTTTTACTAAGAAGTCAGCTGTGATAGGACGTGAGGTGGGGTTGCATATGATATATGGATTGTTCTATCTGTAATGATATTCTGCCGAATAAATGGTCTCAAGCATAATCAGCTTCAGTCAATATAATCTCCCTGTGAAGGTCTTCATTAATCTTACAGGCTATGGCTAATCATGTCCGTCTACTTGAGCTCCCGCGAGCGTCTCACCTACTTATGTTATTCTAATTAATTTTTCACACTCCAGTCCAGAGGCAGCAGACAAGCCCAAGATTCATACATTGTCTTCTGTGCTCTGCCACCCCGACGATGTAATACAACTAGATGACATTTCCACAATGTGTCCCAGGCCCCGTCCTCCATTCTGCTTATCTGTAGTTTGGTATCCACCAGCTACAGCTTATCGTCGCAGTTAGTTTATTCCACCTTAAGTCAATTGTCCCATAGAAATGTTGCTCCCAAAAAAAAAAGAGTTTGTCGGTTGGTCACGCTGCATAACAAGTACAGACTCTTTATACATCATCGCCGTGAATGTGCGGCGGGTCTTTTACGGCGATGATGTATAAACTGAATTAATTAGCACTTTATTCAAATGTGATTTTAGCTTTCTGGCTCCTTAATTTATCAGACGCCTTCTAGAATAAAGAATACAGTTATGTTGACTACTTGTCTTGCTTGTCAGAGTTAGCAACTGAACCATTAGCAAACATAGCTTATAACATATTGCATACATAGCAGCACTGCATGTACAATAATGTGCTTTATTATAAAATGCAGTCATGAAGAATTAGTTATATATATATATATACAAAACTGTCCCAGGAAATTAATCGTAACAAAGAAGTCCATGCAAAATAATTGCAAAGAAGTAAATTCTTGTGTCATGTGACATCAATTTTATTTAATTAGGAGAACAGGATTTTAGAACTGAAGATTCATAGTTATTGTACGATATTTTACGATTTTCACAATAATACTTTTCCCTCGTATATTATTAGTATACTGCCCAATGAAGAACATGTATCATTTGTACAAAATGTATTTTTGGCGTACTCTGGACACCCTGACAAAACACAAAGGGACGTTTCGCTTTTTGTTCAAGTATGAAATGGGCCTTTGTCTCCTCGGTTGATGTTATCATGAAGGTAATGTTAACACCTGCGATGACCGCTCACGGCATCGCGACAGAGGTCTGATATATAGCAGGATGCAGGCCTTTCAACAACAATGAGTGTTTCCGATTGTACACCCTCTAAAAGATAGGGATCAGTGGGATCTGCAGGGGTCATTGCTTTTATCAGATGAAGGTGACAGCTGACAGGAGTAAGAGCTTGCCGACTTCACCAGTCAAACAGACAAAAGACTCTTTCTTTTATAATATGCTGTATTTGTCAGGATTTAGCTCTAGTCTGAACTTGTAATTTTACTTTCTTCAAAGAATCTGACCTTTTCTAACTTCTAGCTTTTGGAAGATCAATTCTGCAAACTGCTTGTACGCACAGGCGTTACCACTGGTTTAACATGACATACAACTGACACAATAACCCAGTAGCCTACCTGTAAACACTTGGATGATAGCAGAGTGCGAGAGATGAGATTTTCAAAGAAATGCCATTTGAAACGTTTACATCAAAAAGAAAAATCATCAAAATAATACTGATTTCATTCAGATTCTGATTTCTGATTTCTGATTTCAATTTTGATTGTTATCAGTAGTTTTCTCAAGTCAACAAAATCATAACAATGTAAAACACGCATGATGTTTCTTTCCTCAGCTAATTCTAAGAGAGTTTAAAGGGAAACCCGACCCGTTTTAAAACGTTTTGCTAATGAAAACGCCTGAATCGCTTTTCTGTTTCACTGGTTTAAGATAGAAAAACGTACACAGGTCCGTGTACAAAGGTACAGATTCTTTCCCTTTGAGGCACTTGGCTGATCAGAGCGTTTTAACCACCATGTCCCTAATTACGCAATCAACATGTATTCATATCATGTAGGTTCATATTATCTTGACTAAGACTGATGGCTCTGGCTTGCGGAGAGAAACCCTTTCTATCTGCCGTTAGGAAATCTACCCTATAAACAGCAACCTTTTACACATAATTCCTTCCTTACTGTCTGTACAACTACCACTACCACTAACACCATTAATAAATCCGTTTTGTTGCTTTTCTTATGCGAAAACGCTAAGAAATACGAGCGAGGATCAAAACATATGCGCACATTTCATGCAAACACACACAGACAAAGCGCGGCACATACAAGAGAGGATGAGAAGCAAGCGGTTAAGTCTGCAAGACAATGGGGTGTGGGCAAGCTTCATAAAAACACGAGAGGACCACAACAAACACAGCGGGATGAGGGGTATCGGAGCAGCAAAAACATTAGCAAGCAAGTAAATGCAATTTAAACATCAATGCCAACAAATTAATGAAAAAAATAACCAAACAAGGGGAAAACTGCAGTTGCAACAAAGAGCTGGTGAAATTGCGTCTAAATTTAGAAGTCTTTAAAAGCTGTTTGGATTGGGTAGGTTTCATGGACGTATCCCTGGTCGGGGTGTTTCAGAGAGCCTTGTTAGGAGCAACACAGTAGACCATTGTTCTAAACGCACCACGTTTAATTAAATTAGTATGCTAACCTCAGAGTTAGCGAGAGACGTTGTTATGAAAAGGCCGCAGCACTGGAATAGATGTCACACCCTTAGAGGCTGTATCACATTGAACAGCTGTAAGACTGTAAGGTTTGTGGGGTTTCATGTTGTCAGAGGTACGTTTGCACATACAAAGGAAACCGACGGCAGGGTTCAGCCCACCGTGGTTATCGGCTCTGGGACGTTCCTTCAAAACTCCGTGAGACAAGCTGCTCAACTGATTCTCAGTTGATTGCTAATTGTTTTGCTTATCAGTTTTAAAACTCACAATACCTTTCATTTTAAATAGAGTCTGTCTCTCCCCAGAGTTATGGAATACAGTAATTGTCCACTTTCCATTTTGCAGCCGACTAGTCCCCAAAGCCACATAATTATTTCACTGTTTTGTTCAGTTTTTTCCACTTTATTATGTAGTAAGAAATAAACACTCCCCCTTTCTAAGGCTCTGATTAGACTCTTGTCAAGTTTCTAGTCTTTTACATTTTTCTTTAACCACTATATCTTCTCCAGCACACTTTCCTTTGCCAGCACATGAGGCTATTTTTTTTGTACAGGTATTGTACAGTTACTTTAGCCGTCATGGGTAGGCTGTATCCAATCACAAGTTCTTATATATATATATATATAGAGTATATACAGTATCTCAAAACGCAAGCTAGTAGCATTTTCGGTCTTATCAAGCGGCTTGTGTATTAGAGTTTTAGAAGAGCACAGTGACTGATGAGTTTCGACAGGCTTGGCGATAGCTCACATTTCAGAAAAGGTGAACCTCTGTGGACTCTTTCACTCTAAAGGAAGCCGTTTCTCTCCCATTCTGTCAGTTACTACTTTGCTCTCTTACTTTGGGACTTTGATGACAGTGATGTTTATGCAGTGCGCTCGCGGCTACCTGAAGAGAAGAGGAGGACGAGAACGTTTTCAAAGATTTCATTCACAGATTTCTCTGAAGCTCGACACATACTTCGAAATCTCTATAGGTGTCCCTTTCCTTTGGTTGCGTCCCACAAGATGTGGACACCCACTGGCCAAAAAAAACTAAATCCGGTGCTTATGGATGAAACCTTAATGTAGCTACAATATCAGCAATTTGTTCAAGGGTCATATAGCCTATTAATTGAATAAATGAACACTAACACGTGTAAAAAATGGTTCTTATGTTGCTTTTAGGCAATGGGATTGCGTAAGA
>OMKK01037642.1:0-10000 GCA_900302305.1 Polymixia japonica | reverse complement strand
CAAAGATTTTGCCCTGGTCTCATTTGGGTTTGTGTGGTGGTGCAGAGGCGTGAAGGGCTGTGGTCATGGGGCTGTGAACTGGCAGAGGAAGAGGTAAAGCCAGAGGAGGAAAGGCAGGGTGTTTGTGGGCCAGTCAGGCCACATCTGTTGGATTTCTAAACAGGCCTCAGTGGGGCAGAGAGGAGCCCGGAGCGATGTGTTCTGTTACTCCTGTTACATAAGGCGGATGTAGAGGAGACTTGGTGGTGGACCCGAGAGGACCACTGGTTCTGTTCCACTGGCTTCATCGGTCGGTTCGAGTCTGCCTACCTGCCAGGGGCAAATATCCCAGCCTCCCTCTCTGCCATCACTCCAGTGGTTCCAGCCATTACATAAAGTCTTCCTTTTGGGTCTGTCTGTTGGTCATGGCACAGTCTAACAGGCATCTCTCTGCATCTGCCATTTGCGCTTTCAGCAGAAATGTCATAGTGCCACTGTTTTTAGCATCGCTGTCTGTTTTTATTATGCTACCATCTGAATCTGGATATACTGAAGTTTCATCTAATCTAATCTAATATAATCACTGTTTCTGATATCCCATTAGGATTCGTGGCATAGCTGATCTGAATAACTGGAAGTGATGTGAAAACATCACAACATGTATACAGTATTTGCTGAGTATGAAAAAATATGAAATGTTACCATGTTGAGGAGGTCAAAGCAGTCTAGCCTGCGTCTTAACCGTGCGTGTGGTTTGTATATAGGGTTGTATGTAGAGCACAGGTTTGATTGATTCGCTACACGGACATGTTTTTTCTCTTAGCTTTCTTTGTGATTAGGTAAACCACTTCTGAGATATCAATCCACTACTGGATCTGTTTTTATAGATTTGGATTGCATCTACCTTGCTTGTAAAGCAGCTCTATCCACAACAGGGTCAGATTATTTCTTACTTTCGTAAAATGTTGCTATCTGCCAAGCCACAGCTGGCAGTCACTTCCCAATTTCAGAGAAAAACCTGCCAAATATCATAGATCTATGGAATGAAGAAACATCAATGTCTATTGATCTCCAGCTTGGCTGTTTGCTATTGATATGTTGATGTTGTTTAGTTTTTTCATCTATCTCTGTTTTGGCAGTTGTCTCCTCTTCGTTTGTTATATTTTATCCCCCAGAGAGGAGTTAGAGGCTCTCACTTTACAGGCAGATGTTGAGTTGTGCTTTTTTTTTCTGTGTGTTTAGAATGCAGAATACAACCTGGGAAACAAAATGGACGCTCCTTCAGTGAGGGGCTGCTCACCACTGTCTATGATGAGCTCATTATTTCTGAAATGTCAGTGGTAATGAAGATTGGTCACCTTCAAGAAGCTTGTACACACTGTAGCTGGGGGCAATGGTGAGGATACTTCCAGTGACATTACATGCTTAAAAAGATTATTCCTACTCCATTTCACATGCACTAATATTGTTCTGCAACAATAGGATTGTGCTTGGATGTCGAAGAAAATACAGACAACCTTCATAAAACACTAGGGCTGCAACTAACAACTATATTGATAATCGATTAATCTGTCGATTATTTCTTAGATTAATTGATGAATGGGATAAAAAAACAAAAACAATAATTATTGTTATTATTTTAACAATTTTATTCAAAAAACAAAATGTTATTCCAAATTGACAATATACATACAGTACAGTGTCTCACTCCTAATTTCAGCAAATTAACACTTTGAAATAGCTTAATCATTAAATTGCCATAATTGTAATAAGTGATTAGCTCTACCGGGTCGTGTTAATTAGCTTGCTAGACTAATGTTAGCTATACCGCCTCTACTCTACCACTGACGTTAGCCACCTAGTTAAATACACTTGTCATGCAATATTGAAGTAAATTTGACTTACAGTAATAGACCATTCAAGTTGGATTGTGAGCAATTAAATAAACGAGAAGAACTACCTGCTGTGAGACGAACAATTCCTCATTTCAAAATGCAACGCATGCCATCGGTCTAAACTTGTTTAATTAATTTGTAGTAACCCTGCTGTTGAGTCCCCTTCATCCGTGGCTCCAACTTCATTTCAGGCGTTCTCTCATTACCGTGGTGCTCCCGTGCCATGCAAGCTCGGTTTTACATAGTTTGCAGCTAACACGCTTTTTACTCAAATTTAACGTTAAGTGCTCCCGTACTATAGATGATACGAACAGTTTTCTCCACCTCCGCCATGTTTCAAATGTTGTTTTTTTTCTTGAAGTGACGTCGCCGTCTCCAACAACATAGACACAACAAATCGATAATGAAATTCGTTGGCAGCTATTTTCCTAATCGAATTTTATCGATTCGTTGTTACAGCCCTATAAAACACACACACGCACACACACGTGAAAAATGCACACACATGCATGTACAAATACACACACACACCTGTGCAAGGGTTGGGTCGCCTGTGATGTTACTGTTGATGTAATAAGCCCTCATTCATTTCCAGCTTGGCAGAATGTTAAGACTGATTCAGGGTCCGCTAGATGAAAAGGTCATTTGGCTTGTTTTGAGTGAGTGTAAGATTTCCATCATCGCGCCGCACGCTCTGCCAGACTTGGGCCAAGCTACACAAAGAGTGTCTCTGAAGCCCCTGACAGCCTGGATCCCACCATTAAGTCAATAATCTGCCCCTCTCCTCCCCTCCCTCCACCCCCCACGGCTCACTTGCAGTCGGTTTACACACTTCCCCTTTAACGTGCCCTCAACAAAGCTCGTCCAAGCAGCGGCGTAACGTTCCTCCGCTGTTTTTCCCCTCTGTTCCACCAGCCTGTTCCCCTCCGTGACTCCTCCATTTCTCTCTTCAGATCTACCCCGCTTCTCACCCGGCACCTTTCATTGTTTCCAGACGGCGGTGAAACCTATTGATGGAAATGTGTGGAGTCTGTTTGTGTGGACAGAGACAGGGAGACACACACACACACACACACACACACAAAAACACACATTGGAGGAATAGTTCCAGGAAAGTGGCATCTGTGTAGCCCATTAGACATGGAGTCAGTGGACCTGTGCATGCCTTTGCATATGGTGGTCAGCTGCTGGAAGGGAACTGGAAACAGGGGTCACATTTGAGAGAAAACGGCAGGGGATGTGATGTATGTTGGGCACACGCGCGCACACACACACACACACACACACATTCAGGCGCGTATACACATGGACGCACACACACACGCACGCACACACACACGCACGCGCACACACACACACACACATATACAGGCGCATATACACATGGACGCGCGCACACACACACACACACACACACTCACACACACGCACACAGACCAAAGTCCTACATTGCCCTTCACCACTGCCCAGGTAACATTGCACTGGCCAAGTCGTTTATGTCTGCAGGGCTTGGCTGCCGGTCAGAGTGGCCAGCTTCCCTGTGGGGTGCAAATAAACTCTCACTCTCACACATTTGGAGCCATACACCCTGCCCAAACACATTCTAACACTTACCTCCTCCCGGGCCTTGAAACCCCGTTAGCGTATTTGTATTGCAAACTGTTGCTTTTAGAATTTCGTCCGCTTGTTAGCTAAAATGTGATCATAAACCCTGAAGATTTTTATCATCTGTTTCAAGGATGCCACGAGTAGCAGAAGCTAGGGTGTGGAGAGAATGGAGAGCCCTCAGGGGCCCCTCATCGGTAGCAATACAATTATTACAGGAAAAGTCCACCCTACTGCTACGACGGCTAACGCGATTCTCTAGAGTGTAGGCCCCATTAACAGACAGACGAAAGACAAAAGGAGCAGAGCGAGAAAAAAAGCGAAGGAGTGAAGGGAGTGTTTTGTAAAAACTTTTGGAAGTGAGGAGGAGGGCGTCTGTGCAGGCCCGGCAGCTGCGTTTCATTAGTGTGTTTGTGTTGCTGGGTCTGAGCTGACTGGACCAAGTATGGACCCTGTGAGAAGCCAGGCCAGGCTAGGCCTGGGTCAGGATATTCCCCACTGGGTCAACCGTGTCTAACGTTTGACTGTTCTCGCCGTTTCAGTGCCACCGCGCCGAGACGACATTCCCGTTGCGTTTAATACGTTTAATAATAACAACTTTTTTTTTTTCTATTCTATTCTGTTCTATTTTAACATGTGGATCTAAGCAGTCATCAGGCAAGTCATTCTCTGTTGGGGGAAAGCCTGGAGGAGGATTTATCCCGAAGCTTCTCCCCTAATAAACATAATGCTGGTTTCCTATCATAAGAGGAGGATCAGCCACCCATTACCAAAGGCTCAGTTTTGTTTAGCTGATCTGTGGTGAGCTTTGTCATGGGTGGCAGACAGAAATGCGCTGATGTGGTGCCATTGCTGCTTTGATTGGAAAACACCCTGGGTGGCAGCGAGTTAGTCACAGTGATGTATTTCTGTTTTTAGCACGATCTGACGTTAGAAAGTTTCCTCCACGGGCTGTAGTTAGTCATGGTAATAATGTTATCATTACTTTGGTAGTTTTATGAAGGTCATTTCTTGTGGGTGGTACCTTGGTCACAATCTCGGTTGGAGAGCAACAGACCACACGCAAACACAACGGTGTTGAGATGAGATTTAAAGAAAAAAAGTAAAGTAATTCGATTACAGATACTGTCAAAAATGGATTGTGAGATAGACACAAACAAAATTTAACTCAACTTGGAATAATGTTCAGCGATGGTTATACAGTAGATAAAGTAATTAACACTATTTCAACTGCTGTCATTAAACTGAAGTAAATTGTCCAGTTAGTGTCCATACTACAGATTCTAGAGGCAAAGTAATCTAGATATGAACTAGAAATTCAGAGATCCAAAAAGGAATACATCTGACTGAAAACGATAGAGTGCCTCACATACACCAATGGTTAAAACTTTGACCTTCGTCTCTGTGCCATCGATCTTTGACAGATTTGAATAATCTTCAACAGTTCAGGTCATTGGCTCACTGTCAACCTACTCACCAAGTTTGAGCCAGATCGGATAATGAAAGGGTGAGTTATTGCAGTCACAGACAGACACACAGACAAAGGTGACAACAATACCCCTGTTCGCATGCTTGCGCACGCGCAGGTATAATGATAGTAATCAGATTCAATTACAGAAGGTGGAGGAAACCAATATGCCATTGATTATTATAAGTGGGTATTCGGTAATCTGAAACAAATTCGATTTGGAAAGTAACCCTGTTCATGGTATTATGCTTCAGAGAATGTCTGGAGTATCTCCCAGGCGGTACTGAGGTAGTCATGGTCAGGTAATATTATTAGGGGCAGTGTTTTAAAGGTAAATGTACCTTCTGGGTGGTATGTAGTGGGTCACAGTGAGAGAGGTATTCCCCTGTGGGAGGTTCCTGCCGTGTTGTTTGAAGATGTGTTCTGTCAGAGCACCTGGTTCAGAGCTTCAGGCAGCGGATGTGACTGGGCAGGAGGCTGCATGCGTACGAGACTCATTAAGCTCACTGCCCTGCCAGGTGGACTGCAGCTTGCCTCAGTCAAACACACAGACACACACGGTTAGGAACAGACATGTATTTGTGTGAAATTGATACGCGCACACAGAGACATAAATGCACACACACACGCACACACAAAAACACGTCCAGGTACATGGTTAGACACACATGTGGTGTGCACATGTTACTCAGAAAATAATAATAATAATAATAATCTTTATTTGTATAGCACTTATCAAAAACAGAGTTACAAAGTGCTTTACATAAAAATCTGATAAAAACAAACAATACATGATATGTAGTAGGGGTGTGCCATATCGTATTGTTCACGATAATACTGGTATAATTTTTTTACATGTGTATATTTGTTTTGTTCATCACATATGCACAATAAAGAAATTAAAATTATTATTCAGTCAGATTTTGTCTTATAGCAACAGTTTCTCATACAATTTTTTAGTTTAACAACTATAAATACACCTAAATAAAAGAGGTTATAGAACGACATTCTCCTTATACAATACATTTTGGAGAAAATGTGGAAATATCGTCATATATATGTATATCGTATATCGTATATGTATATCGTATATCGTATATGTATATCGTATATCGTATATGTATGTCGTTATCGTGAAAATTTCCGAAAATATTGTGATATTATTTTTACCCTTAATATGTAGAACACAGTGAAATGTACAAGACATCAAACAGAACATATTCACAACACAACATTACAAAAGTAATAAATGAAAGCAAAAATAAAATGATAATGATCAGGTAGTAAAAGCAAGTCAATGAAAGTGAATTTTAAGAAGTGATTTCAAAGAGGATACTGAAAGCCTAATTTCCTCAGGCAGGTTGTTGTCGTTGGGCCCTGCCCAAGGATCTAAGGCTGCGCACTGTGTAATCCCACATGGGGTTAAAAGGTCTGTGGTATAGGAGGGAGCTAGACCGAGCCGTGCTTTAAAAGTAATCAGTAAAATCTTAAAATCAATTCTAAAACTAATGGGTAACCAATGGAGGGAAGCTAAAACTAGGGTGATGTGCTCAGCTCTTCTGGTTTTAGTTAAAAACCTGGCTGCTGCATTCTGAATTAAATGTTGACGGGAAAGATTTTTCTCATTGAGGCCAGAGTATATATTTGCAGTAGTCAAGACGGGAGAAGATAAAAGTGTGGATTACTTTTTCTAGGTCAGCAGGGGTTAAAAAGACTGATTGATTGATTTTAAAAATGTTTCTAAGCTGGTAAAAACAAGACTGGACGACCTTCTTTTCTTGTGAGTTCAAACTAAGATTACTGTCCATAAACACTCCTAAATCTCTGGCTGTAGGTTTTACATTAGCTGCTAAAACACCAAGATTACACTGAATTGGTGACATGAAGGAAGGAGGGCAGAATAAAATTGTTTCTGATTTATCCTTGTTAAATTGTAAAACATTTTGAGCCAGCCAGCAGTTTAAGCATGCGTTGAGAGTTGTTAGCGAGCTGGGATCGCTAGAGTTAATGGGGAGGTACTTCTGCATATTGTCTGCATAACAGTGGAAATTTATGTTGTGTTTGTGGATAACATGGCCTAAAGGAAGGATGGAAGGAAGGAAGGATGTAGAGTGAGAATAAAATGGGACCAAGGATAGAGCCTTGTGGCATGCCATAATTCAGTCCCAAGAAACGGAAGCAACTGACAATTTACACCAGTGTCCCGTCTAGGCTGATGGGGGAGCGGGTCCCTTGGTGGTTCCTGAAGTCCATGATGAGTTCCTCAGTCTTGCAGACATTCAGTGCAAGGCTGTTGCCCTTGCACCATTGCAAATCCTCATCTCTGTACTCCATCTCGTCGTCGTTGCTTATCAGGCTGATAACTGTGGTGTCGTCTGCGAACTTGATGATCCAGTTGTTGCAGTATGGCTGTACAGTCGTGCATGAACAGAGAGCACAGCCGTGGGCTGAGGCAGCAGCCTTGCAGCGCTCCAGTGTTAAGGAGTGGATGAGGTGTTGTTACCAATCTTCAGCAGAAGGCCTGCCTGTCAGGAAGTACATAATGCAATTGCAGATGGGGGTGCCCAGGCCTAGGTCCCTCAGTTTCAGGACCAGCTTGGAGGGAACGATGGTACTGAATGCAGAGCTGTAGTCAATAAACAACAGTCCAAGGAGTCAGGGATAATGCCGTATACTGTATGTGTGCCATGACCAACTTCTCCACGCACTTCATGGCTATGGGTGTTAAAGCCATTGGATGATAGTCATTGAGGCCTGTTACCTTGGTCTTCTTGGGTAACGGCACAATGGTTGTCTTTTTGAAGCACACTGGGACAACAGACTGCTGCAGTAATGCGTTGAAGATGGTCCGTGCAGTTCTTGGACTGCCAGCTGGTCCGTGCAGGTCTTGAAGATGCGGTGGGAACTCCATCTGGGCCAGCTGCCCTCCCTGCTTTCACCCTCTTGAAGGTTCAACGGATCTCAGACTCTGACAGTTGCAGTACGTAGTCCTTGGGATAGTTGGCATAAAAGCAAGCATAAAACAAGTTCAGCTTTGTACAGTCCACTGCAATAAAATCTGTAAAATCTGTAAAAGACCAAATAATATCAGCGTTCAAGACTGAGGTGAGCTGGGCTGTCAAACTGACAGCGTGGCACCGGAAGTCCCTATGTAGTTGTTGTAGATACGTGTGCATAAAGGATGGACACACACACACACACACACACACACACACACACACACACACACACACACAGAATTGGGCTCACAAGCCTCTAATCAGATCAACTGAGATATGGTATCAGCATAACCAAGTCAGTGATGATACAGGGTATAGAGTATCAGGTTTTGGAGTGTGGTCACATTTGAAGTGACATGGACCTCTTGTCCTAAATGAGTGAATCTACGTCATGCACATTACGGCCACTTCAGAATACAGATATTGGAGTGGAAGGAGAGTGTGATGACGGTTGTGTGATGAACTAACACATGTAACACCTTGTACAAACACAGAAAGAGAGATATTTGAACATTCACTTGGGACTGCTAGCAGCAGTTACATAGTAATCAGTCTTTCGCTGCCTGCTCAGACCTACAGTATGTCTCACTAGACACTCACTAGACAAATAAAGAGTGCTATTCCAGATTGAGACTTCCATGTGAAAAATTTGACATCTTCTCATGCAAAATTACTATGGAATAATAATTAATTCTTCTCAAGACATTTGCCATCAAAATAGTGATACCTCATAACAGCGTAACTACTTGTATAATGACAATAAAGCTACTTGAACTTGAAAACTACCGTTTTTAATTTGTTTGCAATAAATACATGGTAATGGTCTTGTTCTTGTAAACAGAGCTTTGATAGGATGTAGCTTGTTAAAATTGAAAACACAGGTTATTCAACCACACTTGGAAACAATGGAGCCGATGTTAGCTTGTTGCAGCCAGGCGTGGGTCCTTGACACTCAAGCTGTCTGTCTGGGCTGACCTAATAGCCTTCATGGTAGGAATGCATATAGACTCAGTAATGGAGTCTGGGTCATATGTTTGTCTCCACATGCTGCCCTCTGATAGGTCGGTGGTTCTTAATTACCACGGCAACTGTTTATCCACGCTGTTTGCTTGGATCCTTATCAGCCTTAACAGTGTTTTAACTCCCAGAGAAGAATGTCCAGTGTGAGTGTGTAGGAGATGGCGAGAGGAAGTGTGTGTGTGTGTGTGTGTGTGTGTGTGTGTGCTGGGTTGGGGGGTGGGGGCTGCTTTGTGACGCATATCTGTGTACGTGTACATGCACATGTTTGAAGTATTTTGTCAGACATGGGTCAAAGCGTGGAATGCAGGGCATGCAGATTCTGTCACTGATATCTAAGTTTTAGTTGTGTTGATGAGGTAGTGTTTGTGCTACTCATAGTTAGGCCGCGGAGTTGGACCTGTGGTAACCAATCACTAACGAGACACTCGTGACGAGGATCGGTTCAGGTCTTCACAATGTTGCGTTTTTACTGAATGCCAAGCTTATGAAGCAAACCTTTTGTGCACTTCGTATGTCTTGAATTTCCAAATGGAAATGTGGCTTTTGTAAAATTTTAAAAAACCTTTTTTGAGACTTCATTAGATTTTGTTATGCAATGTTCTTCGTACAGCAGTGAATTAGGAGCCTTTTCTCTTGAAAAAGTAGTTTTATTTAGCATTGTGTATGTGTGTGTATTCACATGTGTATATTCATGTGTACATGCCTTTGTGTGTTAATGTGTGTGTGTGTGTGTGTGTGAGTGTAAACGTGCACTTGTAAGGTGTGCACGGGCACGTGTGTGTGTGTGTGTATGTGTAACCCAAGCCCTGGCCCTCTCCCTGTGTGTGAGTAATGGTCCCTGTTTTATTGGCCAGCTCCTCTACAGACTCTGAGTAATCACATAATGCCTTCTCTGACGTCAGAGCTGTTGCCATGGCAACGCAGTGCGCCCTGCTCCAGGGAGGCGCGTTCATTTTTTTTTTCCCTCCACATCTCGTCCTGTGTGCTCAAAGCTCCAGATGGAGACACTATACCTCCAGCTAACCCCCCCCCCC
>OMKK01037617.1:11758-27917 GCA_900302305.1 Polymixia japonica | reverse complement strand
ATTCTTCCTCCATCCTCAAAATGACTATTTTATATGAACTATTTTATATTTATATAACTATATATTATAGTAACAGTTTTACTTGAACCCTAGCATCTGCCCTGGTGGATATCTCATTTGTATAAAAAAATAAATGTGGATATGTCTATCAGATCACTGCACACTGACCCACATACTGATTCTAATCATGGTCATCACATGGCGCACATATGAGCGCCAAGCCATTTTCTCCATCATTAATTATTAAACTTATTGATTGAAGTGAGGAGAGCTGAAAGTCACACACAACAATTCATTTCACGTGGAACGTCACACATACCCGTATCTGGTGAAACTCGTCCCTAGGTTTCTGCAGTGGTGAGCATCCCGTTGTGGCAGTGGTTCCTGGAGAGGTTTGGGAAGAAGACGGCAGCGTTTTGTGGCATTACGGTGAGCAAGCTAGCTTTGTCTTCTTTTTTCGTTCTCGTTTAGGTTCTGTTAGAATTCCCGTCGGTCATATCGCCATCTTGTGGACAAACGCGGAAGTCCTCTTTTTTTTTCTCTCTCTCCTTGACAAAAACACACTTGAAAAATGAAACGTCTCACGTTTTGTCTCGCATTGAATGTGTATATTAATTTGTCCGTCTTCCTGTCTGTCTGTCCAGTGGATCATGCCCTTCACGTTGATGCTGGTGTTCATTCCTAACGTTGTGGTGGCCTACGTAGTGGCCGTCTCCTCGGGGCTCAGCGTGGCCGCCTCGCTCCTGCTGCCGTGGTAAGGCCCTGCTCTCAACGCTTCTTTACATCCAAAAATGCAACCATCAAACCTGGACTAAATTATACATGAATATGGTTTGAATATTTAAGCTACCTCAAATAACAAACCGCTTTCAAGCGGGGGCATCGTTTGTCTAGTTGAGTTCTTTAGTTGATTAGTTGATTAAGCTCTCTTTTTTTAAATAATATTTTTAGGAAACCAGAACTGAACGTTATTCAAAATGTTTGTAAATATTGCTTTGCCGTAAGAGCGCGCCCACCACTGTGAGGCTGGCTCTGTGGCTCTCTGTCAGTCCAATGTTTTGTTTAAGTAATAGTACCCCTTCCATAATTCTATCTGTGGTTCAGTAGCATCAGCAGCCTTTGATAGATGTAAAATGGCATTAGTCAAGCCACAGTAGTCCCCTAACGTACTGTTAGTGGTGACTGAACGTCTGGTGCCTCACACACTCCATTCACCCGAGACAAGCTACAGTCAAGGTTGCGATGTAATTTTTATGAACGAGAGCTGGTTTCTACTATTAGCCAACGCTCTCTACCATCACAGAGCTATCACAACACCAGAGGGAACGCAGCCTCCCGTTCCGTCTGATCTCCTCATGTTATTCGGCCGTTTCCATGGCTAGACTCGCTCTGTACTCCTCTCCTGTGCCCTCCCTCGAACCCTAAATTACAGGGGTCTCCAGAGGGGGCGTGTTTATTTTGGGAGGGACGATTGTTTATTAGGCTTTCATCCCCCGACTGTCGCCGGTGTGGTATTGCCTGCTCCTCCTCATTTAATCATGTCATTAGTTCTGTAATTTCAGTCCATCATTTTGTCAAGGCCTCATAAGTAAGCTTCGCATCATCAGCTGGTGGCATCTTGACTGTGTTGTGTAAGATGATGTAAGATGTTGATCACTAACGGTGAAGTAAACAGACAAACGCGCGCGTCCTAAAGAAAAACAAACCAAAAAAACCCCCCTCTGAAAGTAAGATTAGTGTCTACTTAGAGCTACGTCAATGGAAGCGCCTGTATTAATGGTTTTCTCTCTCACTGTGTGTGTGTGTGTGTGTGTGTGTGCGTGTGTCGTCAAGGTCCATGCTGCCAGATGTGGTGGACGACTTCAGGCTGGCCAACCCTTACTCTAAAGGCCACGAGGCCATCTTCTACTCCTTCTACGTCTTCTTCACTAAATTCGCGGCTGGCATCTCCCTGGGGGTGTCCACCCTCTGTCTGGAGTAAGTCGGCGCCCGTCTCGAGTTATTTTACTTTACGCGCGGCGCGATGCTCCGTACGTGCACTCGTTAGCCTGCGATGATGTTCCGCCGCAAAAACAATGCATTACCACGAGGCTCATGTAAAATTCATCCCATTAATGGTGTCAGGTATGCAGTACACATACAGTACAACATGCAGTACAGGTTTCTATGGCTTGATGTTGACTTCCTGTAACCTGAGTGTGTGTGTGTGTGTCTGTGTGTGTGTGTGTGTGTGTGTGTGTATAGATTTGCAGGGTATGACACGGGCGCCTGCAGACAGCCAGCCCCCGTAGCCTACACGCTGAAGCTGCTGATCGGCGCCGCCCCGGTCGCCTTCATCGTCACGGGACTAATGATCCTCGTCCTCTATCCCATCAGCGAAGACGTACGACTCAGGAATAAACTCTGCCTGGAGGAGCTACGGTGAGGAGCCGTTATCGTAGACCTTCAGATAGACCTTTTTTTTTTTTTTTTAAAGCTTTCCAGACAGCGTACTTTTGGTTTCTGAACTGCTCAGCAGGCTGTTTTCGGGTGAAGACGGTTCGTCGTCCCGTTAGCCTTATTTTGATATCGACGGTGAGGTCGGGCGTTATTTTAAGCGATGTGGATTATGTGAGCCTGCAAGTAAGTGCAGCGTCAGAGCAGCGTAGGAGTATAGGTCTGACGGCAGTCGGCCACATGATAACCACGATACACTTCCCTTTTCTTTTAACTGGGTTTACACGGGCACTAACCCTAAATAGCAATGGTGAGTTAGATTAGATGTATTGGTTATGGTGCTGCAGGTTTGATATACGACTGATGTCACTTTCTCTCAACACTGATGTCACCCACAGGAAACAAGGCATCAGTTCCAGAACAACGGAGGATTTGAGTAATGTGTGACCGGGACCTTGACCGGGTTGACTTCCTGAAACATACGCCAACTATTCCAGGATGAAACTGGGATGTGCTCTATTAGTGTACATTACACTGAGAAATAATCAAACAAATTTTGTTTTTATTGTAAAGATTTTTAAGTTTGTTTCTGTGTTTTCACATGGACATGTAATGTATAGCCATCTTGAATATATGAATATATATAGATGAGATTAATTTATATAAATGAATGTATATCATTTGCTGTGTTTAGCTCTACATTGCGGGTATTTATTAATGGTATCTGATTATAATGGGTTGATAATATGAACTAAATAAATGTTATAAAGGTTGGTTGGTAGAATGACTGAATATGTGTGTCTTGTCCATTGTTAAACAGCTGTGGACAAACTAAGCTAGGTGTTAATTGTAACAGAACAATGCATGCTACTCTAGATTTTCTAGTCACATTTTTTAATAGGACTGCAAGCAGATCACGTTGTTCACAAGAGCCTCCTCTCTCCCCTTCACAACAGACTGTTGTCTGCATATTTTATTTAATATTTAGAACAGCATTAACGTTACAGCAATGACAAGGATTGTTTCTCTTGAGACTTGCGCCCTCTAGTGTCAGGCCGTATTATTGCAGCGCTTGGCATCATTACACTGGAGAGTAATAACTGCTTCAACTGTGTCTTAATGAAGACAAATGATTAGAAATGCACAATGTTTAATGGTTGTAATAACAATGCGGGCAAAAAGGATTACCATTTGAGCAGGAACATAAGCATTAAAAATAACCATAACGTGTGAACACTTATGGGTAAAATGTTAGGTACATACACCTTAAAGGAGTGTTGTGCGTTTCCAATGGAAAATAATTTATTTGCAGCTTTTTAATTGCTCAAAATAGAGGTCCAATATGGTCTATAAACAATTCAAAAACAACTTTACATTTTCAAAATGCATGTTTAAAGCTGCTATGTGCTCTATTCTGACTCTACCGATAACAAAGGGGGAATTACTGTTACAGTTCACAACAAGCTGGACTTTTCTCCTCCCCTGCAGCACCTCTCCATTGGTCCTCTCCCCTGTCCATCAAAACAAACCCTCACACACTACAGGTGAACAGATTCTTGGGAGGAGTTTATTGTCGGGCAATGTAAAGATAGTTTAGAAAAGAGGGAACATCAACACACTGGCCGACCTGCAGTGGCAGACATTTGTTGTGAAAGATCATATCTCACTGAACCTTCGCATAGCACAGTCCTTTTGTGTTATTTTAACATAAAATAACAGACATTTCACACATAGCAGCCTTAATATGCATTTTGCTATCACATAATG
This sequence comes from Polymixia japonica, assembly GCA_900302305.1. Lineage (NCBI taxonomy): Eukaryota > Metazoa > Chordata > Actinopteri > Polymixiiformes > Polymixiidae > Polymixia > Polymixia japonica. The sequence continues at coordinate 23,714 of OMKK01037617.1, read as the reverse complement.
TAAATTCTTGTATCAAGGGTTCAGGCAATGAATTTGACAATAAAAAACATCTTTAATTTATGGTATACGTAAAGTAGGCCAGTAGTCAGGTGCTTTAATTCTGGATCGGGGCTTTTAAACTGCTAAAACCTTTTCAAGTAATTTTTGGTGAAATAGTTCCTAAATGCAGTCTATTATTGGGCTTAAAACAAAGTACAATGCATACATACAAAAGGCAACCCTTTCAAAAGCGCAGGTTTTCCAGTACAAAAATAATTAGCTAGAACTGAAGAAAGTAGCACTAAATGCAGCTCTGCTTTGGTTGTGCATATCCATGTGGAGTTCACCTCAAGTTTTAGAATTTGCCAGTTATTAGTCTAGTATTAGTTTCGTTGAATGTCCAGAGGCCATGTCTGGTCTGCTCATCTTGTTTTTAATCAAACAAAAGAGGATTGTCCGCACACGATATAATACAAAACTCCCGTGCTTCCCGTGAGGTTGATGGGGAAGCTTGACTCGACCGCTTGCCTTGTGTACCTTTGTGTTCAGCTGGTAGTAGCTGGCGAATGGGGGTTAACTGCATGAGTTCGTATGTTGAGGCGTGTGTCTGGGCCTACGTGGAGGGTTCTGTGGTGGTGTTGGAGCCGTGGCTGGGGACTGGGCTGGGTGGGCAGGAGCTGTCTGGACTTCCAGGGGTTCTCAGGGTAGATTTCCTCTTCCCGTTCCGTACTGTGAGTTCATCTTTGGACTTGAACGTCAGAGGCACAAAGCCGTCTGCGTCTGCCACCAGCACGATCCACAATGGCCCTGGTAAGAAAAAGGACAGCTTGTTTAACAAACATATAAGCTGCAGTTCACACTGCAGGCCTCAGTGCTCCAATCTGATTTATTGCTTTGATTTGATTATTTTTGTTTTGACTGTTGACATTTATTTTTGAAAGTGACCCATATCCAACGTCAGTTTGAACGGATCCGTCTTTGGAAATTAACAACAACAAAAGACGTCACGTGTCAACAGGGTTCAACATGGAAGCCGCCGAAATTACAACCTATGCTTTAGCTCTTAAGATGATCTGCTGTAGAGGTCGAAGGAAATGCCAACAACTGAGGTTGAGGGCGAAAGGGAAGAGAAAGGGGCAAAGGCTTCGTCTGCGTCAACTATCCCTGCAACTTCTGCACAGAGAGACGCGCGTGAGATAACCAGACTCCCTTCGCTGCCGCCCGTCCTCCATCTTTTCCCGGTCAAGCGTTTCCTGGTCCTAGTGATGGCGACAGCGATCTGTCCCATGGAGAGCGACGCCAAAACCACACGGAATCCGATGCGACCGGTCAGACCTCAGTCACTTGAGCAGGGATCGGATATGTATCCGATCTCCGACTCGCGTGCGGAAGTGGCCCGAATCCGATTTGAAAAGATCAGATTCCATGTGGGTTTTTTTCCTGTGTTCACGCTCCACTAAAAACATCGGATCTGTGTCGCATGAGCAAACAAAACAAAACAAAAAAACAAAACGATTTGGGCCACATTTACCTGCAGTGTGAACACAGCCCAGATACACACCTCAGATTTGTTCAGTTAGAGAACAAAGTCAGTGTCAGCAGGAGTAATTGTTAACCGTTGCAAGATTTCGCTAGCGTCGTCTTAATCCCTAAATAATAATAAATAAACTGCACCCTACCCGCCATAGCTGTCATCACTAAGACCTTCATAAACGTCTGCAGCAAAAAACAAAACAAAACAATAACAAACGCTCCTAATATGTTTGTGATTGTCGTGGTGTGTCAGCATAGAGGAGTTAGTGTGTGGTGCAACAACACAAGTCTTCATGAGATGGAGAGTAAGCTGCTTCTGTTTAAAACCTTGTAATCTCACCCAGGCTAAGCTATAATCACGTCCAATTATAGCTTACGTACATTAAGAGGAAAACAATGCTGGATGCTGCATTATGTTGCTTAAAACTGCACGAGGATATGAGGATATTTCCTTCACTGAAATAACATTTTTATGCGGTTGGTTTGGAAATAGTAAGAAAGCTGGCCTAATGAGAGAGCGTCTGAATCAAATCGAGACTAGTTAAAGCTTACACTCATTTAATGACTTCCAGGTGACCTGAAGAGGAAAACCTCAACACACGCCTGCTGAAAATATACACTTTCCTCCATTTCCTGCCAAGGGTTTTCTCCAAGTGGCTTCCAGTTATAAACCCTTTGTCCGCCGTTTCACAACACGCTCAAGCTTAAGGGGAATACAGTCACACACACACACACACACACACACACACACACACACACACACACACACACAAGGGTTTGAGGACATGGTCTACGTATTGAAACGTCAAGAAAACTAACCTGTTATTTGGGGCTACTTGGGAATTTAAGACACCACAACAGCAATACAGACACAAAAGTGCTTATAACCGCTCCAGTATTGCATGCTATTGTTATTAGTACATAATTTTACTTTTATGCAACAAGTGCAGTGGAAACCAATAAAGCAATCTGGTTCCATCGACAATACTGAAGTTCAGGAACCACGTGACCAGTCCTAGGTCCAGGAATCTTTGCGAATCTTGCGACAGGCCAAACTGCTACAGTTCAGACAGCAAAGCAATGGCCCAGACAGAAACCACGATATGCACGAGTTTGCTTAATGTTACCGCACGTGGTCCCGCGCGATGAGTCAAACGAGTTGCGTGCGTCTGAATAAAAACACTTTATCCTCAACTTAGAGGGCCGCACATACCGTACGCCATCTCCACGATGGAGAGGTTGAAGAGGTCCTGGAGGGCACGCAGACACAGCTTCCCATCGCACAGGAGCACCGGCCTCCGCTCATCAATGAACACATTCTCCGACAACTGCTTCTACACACGGACAGACAAAAGAAAGACCGCGTTGAGAGAGAAGACACACGGACGAGATAAAGAAATTATTCTCTAAATCACATTTTCGTGACGGTCATTAATTAGGGTGATTGAACGTTCAAGGTTAACATTATCATGATCAGTTTTGCAGTGTTTAAATCGGACATGTGCTGACGTTGCACATCTTGCTCACATATGCGTGTCACCGTATGAATGCTTTGTAGTGCACATTTTCTGAATGCCAAGACGCATTTACCCCCCGTTTTAGCCAAATCCATTAATTGAGGTCTTTACTCTGGCTAATCCTTAAAGTGAAAGTTGTAGCCAAAGATTTAGTTGTTTAAGTCCCTGATGCTAATGCCGTTAATAAGAGAGACTGTAGAAAGGAAGGGCACCTCTGCCTCACTGGAAAAGTTTAGGTTATAATTCCAACGCAGAAAGCGTGCGATTTATCAACCAATCAAACACAGTGGGACACAAGTGTCTCGAGCATTTCCATACCTGACATGTGACGTTGACGTAGGGGGCGTCGCAGGCATTGGGGTAGATGCTCTGGGCCTTCTTCCCGTTCTGGGTATGATCTCTGATTTCTGTCATGCACTGCTGTACTTCTGCAAAGCGGAGAAGAAGCCTCTCCATGTTCTGAACCAGCTGCTCTAGGGCACGTTCTTTGGCAACGCCGGCGGTCCTGTCGGGCGCGGGCTCTGCGTGGAGCTTGTCCGACGGGTCGTACCGGGGGGAACTGGGTCGGCTGGAATCCCTGGCCACTGCCAGGCTGGCTGCGCGGTTGACCTGGTCCATGGCCTTGTCTACCGTGACTGAGGAGGTGCTGGAGCTGGCTCTGTCCGATGCGAAGTCTGCAGAGCTGGTGGCAGGGCAGGGCTCTCCGCTCCTGACCTCCTCCACAAGCCTGTGCCTGCTGCTGGGGGATCGGACTACTCCTCCTCCAGGCAACACCAAATCCTTTATCCCTCGATGTTCCTTGTCATCCTTAGGCAGGTTCTCCGAGAGCCTTCTAATCCCCGCAAGGAAACTAGAGGTAGATTCAAGGTTGCGGGCAGGGGAGGAGGGGGTTTCTCTATCATACACAAGCTCTTTGGCTACTATTCGGAGGATATATTTATCTGTGTTAGAAGACGGGATGAAGGCAGGGTCACTGGATTTCTGCCTTCCCACCATCAACAGCAGCACCTTGTCACTGAGGAAGCAGATGCCCTTTGGCCTCTCGTTTGCCTGCAGAGAGATCTGCTGGACGTTAGGCATAGCCGAGGCCGTGATGCAGTACACCAGCACCATGTTGCAGGTGTTGGACGCCACGGCCACCGTGGAACCCCGCAGGTCAAACGCCACGATGTCCGGGACCAGAATCCCCGGGATGCTGACCTTGCGGGTGGTGGTGACCTTCCGCTCGTAGGTGACCAGGATGAGGTGGGAGGAGTCCTGGCCGGAGCCCGTCACGGTGTCGCGGCGGCGCAGGTGGATGAGGGGACTGGGGTCAGAGCGACGGTGCTTGGCCAGGAGGTGGGTGAGATCTAGCGGGCCCGAGGCGGAGGTGATGTAGGACCTCTCCGATTCAAACGACCTCCTTCTGGAGTCCGTGAAGCTGTCGTCGTCCGACGCGACCGCTTGTGAGCCCTGGCTCTGCCGGGCCTCCGCCTCTGCGGGCAAATCGAAGGCTACGCCCGCATTTAACGCACACAGTTTAGCCAGGGGTAGCTCCGTAGCCACAGCCACCTGGGACTCCCCCGTGGGCTCGATGGCACAGATGTTGCCTCCCACGTCAAAGATGGGACAGAACGAGCAGGCGACCAGACTCTTCTGGATGTCATTCCAGATGTAAGAGTGAAGGCTGCTGCCTATAGCCACCACCAGCCGCGTGCCATCCTTAGTCCAGCAGGCAGAGTGGATGAGGCCGTTGCCTTTGATGTCCGCTTTGACTCTCCTGTTGTCTACCCTGACAGAGAACAACACAGAGGTGTCCTTCTTGGTCAGTACAGCCAGGATGTCCATTTTAGGGTGCCAGACGCAGCCCTGGGGGAGCAGAGAGAAGGGGTCGCTCATCTCACAGGTCTGGGTGCACAGCAGCTTGTTCTGCTCAAGGGAGCTCAGCTGCAGCTGCCAGACGGTGACATGTTTCTTGTGTTGAACAGCCAGCAAGGCAGGGGAACCGGAGCAGCAAAGCGGGCCCCAGAAGAGGCCGAAGACATGCTCAAACTGACCGATGACATTCGTGTCGCCAAACTTCACCTCGTTGTTGACGAAGAACAAAGACGTGAGGCAGACCTGCTTTCCGTCAGTCCACGCTATCCCGTGCACAGGGTGGATAGCTTGGTGTAGAGTGTTGAGACCGGTCCTCAGCAGCTTTGCCTTGCCAAGATCCATCCTGACAAGAGAAGTAAGAGCCGATTCAAAGACAAGACAAACGCAAAAAAAAACAACAACTCAAACAATTAACATCGATTTAAGAGACTGCATCCGAACTGTGATAGATCTTGTTGTGCATACGACTGACCATGGCTACCTGCGCAGCCTAAGAATAGGAAAAGCCTCTCCTGTGACTCCAATTAGACGTCTTAATCCTCTGTTCCCTGAGTTGAGGCAACGGTGACGAGGGAGCCAGATTTATAGCTGCTTAGGCCCTAAACGACCTTAGTAATGCAGGTCGACTCTTCGTCGTTGTTATACGGGGGGTTATACCCCCCCTGCCAGTATTGACACCCAGAAAGCAAAGTAATCCAATTACTCAATTACACCAATTAGTCAAGTGAACACTATACAATTACATTTGGTACTATGTTTCCTAGCCGTAAAACACTGACAGCCTAGTTCAAATTCGTTACGACTAGACCACCTCTACAAGCCATTCAAGTTCACATAAGAGCATGGCATTGCATTTAATTCTCCCACTAATAAAATTAAATACTATACAAAATCCAAGAAGGTCTGAATATACCTCAACGGCGAAGCATTTCTGGTCAAAAAGTTGATTTTCTTCACTTTCAATTCACGTTTCCCGGTTGCGATGTGCGTTCTACTTGACCCGGAAACAAAATCATAGGAAACATGAAAGGCATTATGGGATTTGGCGTCTATTACAATTGTTGTAGTTTTACCTTGCCCACATGAGGGCACTGTACGTCCTACGTAAACTATGCTGCGGCGCAATAGATTGTAAAACAAATTTAATTTTTTTTTTAAATGTTAAATTAATTAAATTAATTGTAGTCAGAAACCAGCCCCACTCCATAACATGACCTGTTAAATTCTGCATTACTGTCAGGTCCGCCCGGCATTGTTGCGTAAATACCTCACTAAGGCTGAGGACGACTCTGGCTGAGGCGGTTGTACATCTCGACGCTGAAGTCCGCACGGTTGAAAGAAAAGCTCTTGGTTGGCAGTGTGTGCAGCGGTGGTCGGTGAATCCATGGTTCCGCTGTTGTAGCCCGTTCTGTAGCCACAAGACGGGTATTGAAACTGTTTTATAGACTGTATGCTTTAGCGGTAGCCTTTGAAATAGTGCAATAATGGGCGTAGAAGTGGAAACAATATCTCCCGGAGATGGTAAGTGGATTTCTAAAATTGTGTAACGTTACTTTGACATAATGGTTGGGGTTGCACCCAGCCTGCTCCTAGGTTGGGTGACCAAAAAAATATTAAAAACGTTAATGCATGTGTTTTATGAAGCAAGACACATAAATAGTAAGCGTTACATTGTATGAAATGGTAAGATTTAGGACGTGCTGTGGGGGTCCTCAAATATTCAATCGTGGTTGTGTCATCTTTCCACTCAGGCTTGCATGGCATATTTCTAGAACCCTCCACACTTTAATGGACTGCTTGACTTGGCATTACTTATGCATTTCTGTAAATTGAGAATTGTCATTAAAAACATGTGAAATGTGCACTGCTAGGGCCAAGTAGACCTTGTAGACTACTAAATCTTTCTCTCTCTCTCCCTCTCTCCCTCTCCCTCTCTCTCTCTCTCTCTCTCTCTCTCTCTCTCTCTCTCTCTCACTCTCACACACACACACACACACACACACACACACACACACTGCAATTAGGGGCATTTGATAGCCCCCTAGGCTGGGAAAATTGAGCTACAGGCTAAAGTTTCAATATGAAGACATCAGCAGACTACAGAGTAGGCTATGAGGTACAAAACAGACTACAAAACAGAAGGATTTGGCATTCTCGCCAGGAACGCCCCACCAGACTTAATTCAGCCATCGCTAAATCTTTGAGCTTATTAGCGTGACAGCCTCTGAGATGTACATACACATTAATGTATGTTTTCTTTCTCCTCTCTTCTCAACAGGAAGAACATTTCCAAAGAAGGGCCAGACATGTGTTGTCCATTACATAGGTAACTGACTTTTGAAGATAGTCTGGTTTCCTATATGCTGAAACCAGTCTGGTTTAATATATGCTGAAACCAGACTATCTTTCCTGTCTGCTTGTTGAGACAGGAAATTTGTCCCTTTTTTTCACAATATCTGGAGCACAACATGCCTCAGTGTTAATCCACGCTGTTACGGTTTACAGGCATGCATGCTTGTAGAACACCATGGGTTTCCTTACTGCTCTACAGACGGGGTGAGCTGTCGCTACACCTAGACTAAGTTAGTTTATTTTAGCTTGATGGAGGTTAGCATCACATGGTCTAAATGCTGTTTCTGAGGGTTTTTTCCAACCTGCCGCGCAAAACGGTTTAAAGACGAAACACACGCGCGCGCGCGCACACACACACACACACACAAACACAAACACGCTCACTACTATTGTCTGTTTATCTCATGCCAGATTGCCCAATTTTAGAGGTGGAGCCATTTGGGGGAAATAAATCTGGGTTATTCTCTGCCTCGGGGTTGGGAGTCCAGACAACTAGGTCAGACAGAAAGTAAACAGAACCTAGGTTACATGTCATCACTCAGTCTGCGCATCAGAAGGGTTATTTACATGGTTTTAGGAAGTTATGTTAGATGCTCCTTGGCTCCTCAGGAAGGAGTTCTGGTTAAGCGTGTGTTTGTGTTTGTGTGTGTGTGTGTGTGTGTGTGTGTGTGTGTGTGTGTGTGTCTGTCCTTGCTTACCTCTAGTGTGTCCACTAGCCCTCATCTCCTTCATGTGTCTATATGATTATATTTTAGCGATGAGCAGTGGACAGGATGATGTTGGTTGCTAGGCTACACCGAGTCACTTACGATATTAGGTTTCATATAAACTAGCTCTTGAGGACTGGCATGTGGATTAAAGACCTGTCGACAGACAGACATGCCGAACTGCTTCTCTGAAGAAAAGATGGTTTTCCGTCCAAGGTACTGGGACAGTTGGAGACCTTTCCTTACTACCGATACCTTGCAAAGATAGCCATCTGCGATGAGCCGGTCCAGCCTGGTCTAAAGCCTTGGATCACAAAGGGGTGGATCCATAGCCTAAGTCTTTTGCTTGTTTATACCTCAGCACACTCACAGACAGGGTGGGAAATTGCTAATGGACCCCAGCCAAATGCTGCTAAGTGTTTGTCCTCTCCCAGTCTCTCTGTCTGCTATTTTCCCAATTTACCAAAAAGATTAGATTAGGGATTTGAATGGGTTCAGATTCGATAAAATGCTATCGAACCCCAACCCTACACATATAAAATGTACGCACGAGAACGACAACGCTGCAGGCGTGCGGCCATGTGAAAAATGAGGCTTTAACGCTGAACACAAGCTGCGAGGGGATTAGTTGTCATGAGATTTCCTTTGACCAAATCAGAGGATTTTATTTAATAAGTAATTACATCAGATACCATATGCTCCACATAGTAAGGCATGTCGGGGTCAGTCTGGGTCGAGACCGGTCACATGATTTCGTAGCGGAAAGACTCAGACCATTGTAAGAACATGACGACCACAAACGAAAAACGGTTGACATGTCACAGAATGATGCCTTAAAGCAACATACGTTTTCATTGTTCATTATGTTTACCTGGTGTGACTTCCATCGACCTCTGACATTACTTGAGGCGTGTGTTCATAGCTGGCATTTAGACTTGTTCGTTTGGCTTCCGGTATGGATAATTACTAACAGGCAAAATTGCTTTTTCAAGAAATGATCTCGCACAACAAGGAAAAATATTGTTGTTGTTTTGGTTGAACTGATGTAGTTGGTATGGGCAGCCAGTGTTGGTGTTTTGTTGCTCAGGAATAGTCTGTATTGGAAACTATAGTTGTCACATCAAAGTTAAACAACTTCAAGTCTACTTGAAGATTTTTTGTTTAATTCAACTGCAAAATAACGGAACTGTTAACAAGAATGACAATACATGTTGGCTGTGGGTTTTGGACTTGAAGGTATACTGAGTGGGATTTTGTCGGTTGTGGTATGTAAATACAGCATTCAAAGTTGCCCCCCCCCCGGCTCCACGACGGTTTTAGACGAGACGAAACGAGAGTCCCGCTCTCACACCCTGCGCGCTGTGATTGGCTGGGGGGGCTACACACCCACGTGGGTGCCCTGCCGAAAGGTCGGCGCCCAGAAACGTCCCGAACACAGCCAAATAAGAAAATACAGGCAGAGGGCAGAGTCTCTGCAGATACAGAAACCGCCGCACACTTCTAGTGTGTCATAAGTGATGATTGAAAGGGATTATTTTTGTATTGAGTCTATACATTGTTGTTTTAGGAAAATCCTACTCTGTATACCTTTTTAATCCCAATCCAGTCCCAACTCCCAAATCACCTAGTTGGCTGTTGGCGTAGTTCCATAGAGCGCGCTCATCTTCAGGTTAGTTTTTCAGATAGCACAGCGAAGATCAGCATGAAGAAGAAACAGGAGAAAGAGATGTGATAGCCTAGCGGGATTTGATTTGATTTGATTCGCTGTTCGCTGCACATTACACTCACTAACATTAATGGAGTTCCCACCAACTAAACATGTGACACCCTACCCTGCCCTACCCTATTTATGCTTCCCTTGCACCGCTGGGAGCCTAAGTATGCAGACACACACACACACACACATATATACATACATACATACATGCACACACACAGAAGCCTGCATGAGCAGCAGCACACAGACATGCACAGATGTGCAGTGACCTTGGAGATGCTGCAGCCTTCTTAGGCTCTGGTGAGAGTGCTGCATCTGCCATGGATTCCTAAATTAGCCCAGAGGTCACTGCTTCTAGACACGGGTCCTCCTGGGAGAGAGGAGGAATATTCAGGCAGGACAAATCAGTTAGAAAAGCTGTCCCTCACACACACACACACAAACACAAACACAAACACACACACACAGACGCAACCAAATTCTATCTTTCTCTGTAATGCCTGACAGTGAATTTTATTCATAGCTGTTAGCAGGAAGAGGTCCCGTTCCCTACTCCTGTGTCAACAGCGCATCTCTTACTAATGCAGACGATGTCGAGACGGAACAACGGCCTGGTGCGAAAGACGTTGAGTTTCAATACGTTTTCAGGGTCAAGTTAGGCTGAGCTGTGATATCGTTTCACTGCTGGGTTATTGAGCGCGCTAGCTATGAGCATACTGTCTCTTAGCCAGCAGTGATCGCTTCTGCGCTCGTACAGTATTACAGTTACACACACACATACAATATGTACTGGGAGGCTCCCCCAGTATAATAGCCGGTCTCAGGATTTGAGCCAAAACCATCCCATCGCAAAGTCTTTTCTCTAACCTTCAGGCTGTCGCTAAAGAAAGAAGGCATAAGATAATCCTACATATACGTCAGTATCAAGAAAACCCTGCCTTCGTGAGTTTTCATGAATGGTCACGTCCCGCTAATGCTCCAACCCACAGAGAGCGTTGTGGTTCTCCGGTGACACGCAAGCCCTTGTTGAGCAGAGGGGGTTCACTGGGACTCCGACGGGATGATGTCAGCTCTAAATGGGGACTCGTTTCCTTACCATGTTTGAGCCCTGCTCTTCAACTTGAAACGTGATTAAGTGAAACCTAGACGGCACTTAGGTCTTACAGAAATAGACTGAAACGTAGGACTGTAATTTAGGACGTGGATGCTGTGAGAGGTAGCATTCACTCACAACATTCTAGCGCAATATCTCTACCAGCAATGTGGTGTGAGGAAGTTGTCAAAAATGTCATCCCTGCGGTAGCTTGTGGATTAGCAAGATTGGCATGGAATAGCCTATTTATACCATATTGGTAATGACAAACAAGAGTGATAGGTTCTGGTTTTGGTTGTAGATCAGCCGGGCCAATCGTAGACTGTCTTTTGTTTCCAGAGGTGGTCGTCTGACTAGACCCAGACCACAGGTTCGATCCTTACAGCCGCAACGTGTCCTGTTGAAGCCGCACAAGACACTAAACTCCTATCTGCTTGCTGGTTTTTAAAGGATAATTCCATCCATTTTTCGACCTGGACCTCATTTCCCCGTCTTTTACAATCGTATCGATCGTCTCAATGTTGTCTCATATCGATCGTAATTTCATCAGTTACTTCATTATAGCGGTATTTACGGACTCAGTTGGCTGAGACTGCTAGTCTCCAATACCGTATTCTGAGGCAATAAAACAGCAAAAAAACGATCCCAAAATCACCCAAAACATGTCCTTTTCAAAACGGTGATGCACATCCGTCAGTGATACATGCTGCAGTCTGTAAATAGATGCTATTGAGACAATATCTCAAGACGTGCCTGTTTATCGTACCGTTTTGTCGTCTTTGCTAGCTGCTGGTAGCCGTGAACCAGGAGACTGGCTAAGATAGCATTTAAACGGCACCAAGCAGGCATGTCTTGACATCTGTTTAAGGACGTGTATCACTACAGGATGAGTGTTCACATTTTGAAAAGGATATTTTGGGTGATTTTTGGGCTCGGGATTGGGATTGAGTCTTATTGCCCCAGAGGATGGTACTGGAGATCTGAGCCAACTCAGAGTCAGTTTTTCACCCTGCCTTGCCTTCTCTATGCTCTGCTGAATTGTGACCACTAGGTGTCACAAGGCGTTTTTTTTCTGGACTGTCTGCGTGAGCAATGTTCTCATAAAAAGAACAGCTTCACTTTTAGATTTCAATTTGTAACTGCCTTCACTGGCTTAATACCCCATAAGTGAACACTTGGGGTTGCCAAAGTGCATACCTAC
>OMKK01037617.1:0-11738 GCA_900302305.1 Polymixia japonica | reverse complement strand
CAAAGTGCACACACACCCACACACACACACACACACACACACACACACACACAGAGTGACGACAGTATTGCGGAACAGTGAATTTCCTGGTGACATTTCTCTGACAGGCCCGGCATAAACTATGTTGTGAGTGAACAACACATCCTTCTCCGGTACCTCACAGTGAAGACTGAAGCTGGTCCCACAGCACACGGATGATTTGACCCCAGCAGTCGACTCGACAACCAGTGGGCACCCGATATCCATCTCACAATAGAAAACTGAACACTTGATTGCACAACGCCTACAGTACCCAGCCAGATAAACCAACGGCCAGTGCCAAAGTAATCCTTAAGGCAGTGCTGATAAGGGTCATTCCCAGGCTTGGACCACAGGCAACATAGCTGTTCATTGTATTCATGTTGCCACTGCTAATTGCATCAATCACCCACCCCTAGTTTTTTGATGCTCCATATATGAAAGAAGCACCGACACGTGTGCTTGTAGCCGTGAAATGCGCCAACATATATAAGAACGCGTCGTAGACGGATAGCTCTACGCACACTATCTCATTTCATCCAGACTTAGGCCAAGAAGGCTGTTGTTTCTGGCAGGCGTGCTCGACACGGTGTGCAGCAGGGAATACAGTAAGCGTGGGTAAAAATAACCCCTTCCCCCGCGCACTGCGGCCTTTCTAGATCCAGCCGGAGCTAAAGACTCTCGCGCCACTTTGGGAAGAGAAAGGCAGAGAGACGCCGACCCTTCCTTAGCCGCGGAAATCGCGCCGGCTACGCTTAGCGGTTAGCCTAGTACTAGCCTATGTACGCTGTCGCGGGAGAAATGACCCCTCAAAGGAAAGACGTAGTATTTGATATACAGACGTATACAAAGAGTTGATATACGCTACAAACCACGCCATACCTGAGTAACACATTTTAATTTGGGGATTTTAACCTTTTTATCGGATAATCTCCGCATTCTGACTTCCCCTTTGGGAAGCTAGTCGCAGGTGGTAATCGCCTTGGCGTGCGTGTGTACCCGATGACTCCGGGCCTGGATCGAGGCCCAAACCACTGATATCAGGGCGACAGCGATTCCTGGAAGCCGTGGGCCTAAGTTTAGGGAGAGTGAAAGCGGAGAAGCTGTACAGTATATCGGTTCACCTGACTCGATGAGTTAGCGCCCCATCTCGAAACTTGAGTTTGCACACAAGTTTTTAATGCCAGGTATTTACGCTATTAACGTCGGTGGAAGTGATAAATCACAACGTGCTGTGGAATAATTTTAGCTTGGCATTTCTTTGACTCCGTGCAAGATGACTTCTTTTCTGGCATTTCTGCTCTTATTAGATAAGAGAAAGTAGAGGGTGACGACAAAGATGGTAGAGAGAATGGATGACGCAGCAAAGGGCAGGAGCCAAATTTTAACTTGTGACCTGGTGACTGCATGGTATGCGCCTTAGGTCACCGACACCCTTTAAGTTGTCCAGAGAAAGCCTGCGTATCTCCTCAGCCCCAATCTAGTTTTTCCAACGAGGTGCGTTCTGCACTCGGCGTCTCTCTCTTCGCCTTTGGAAGTGTTTAATGGGCCTAATGTTATTATCTTGCCTGAATGGACAGCACAGTTCTGTTCCCCTTTTCTCCCTGTGGTCTAGATACAGGCAAGCAATGGCCTACTTCAGAAATAAGCCACCGAACCAGGCCAGCGCTTCCTGTTTCACATTCCCTTTGTTCGTTTGGATAATTGAAACAAGCCCAAGATCTTGATAAGGAGCCCCCGATAGAATAATTCCTATTTTGGGAGCCAACCTTACGTTATTGAAAGCTGCTCGCGTTGTGCCTTTGATCTTGAAATACTTCATTCCATTACATTTTGGTTATTGTAGGAAGGGTGTGCATAGAGCTGGCACCAGGAGTGTCCTATTCAGCATTGCTGTGTTATGGTTGGGCAGTGCAAATCTAAACAAATTTTTTACTACAAAGAGATAAAAATCGGTCTTTAAACAACATGATTGGAGTCTTTGTGTTCAACCTAAAAAAAAATTTAAAAAAATGTCTCAGTACTCTGCCAACGCTACGCATTTCTTTGTGAGAGTTTATGCGATTTCCCCCCTCTGCCAGGTATGCTGCAGAACGGGAAGAAGTTTGACTCCTCTCGAGACAGAAACAAACCCTTCAAGTTCAAGATTGGACGACAGGAGGTCATTAAGGGCTGGGAGGAGGGAGTAGCACAGGTAAGCAAGGAAGATCAAGTTAGTGCCTGTTTGAGGACTTTGAATCATTTGCATATATGTATACTGCATAACGACATAGGAGCTTATTGAATCCTGCACTCCTCTTTCCCACCCTCCAGATGAGCCTGGGCCAAAGGGCTAAGCTCACCTGTACACCGGACATGGCTTACGGAGCGACAGGCCACCCCGGGGTCATCCCCCCAAACGCCACACTCATATTCGATGTGGAGCTCCTCAAGCTGGAGTGAAGGCTGAAGGTTAAAGGTCAAAAGTTAAAGGCTAATGGGGCTACCGTTGCCACTAGCTATCCTCACAGGGAGACCATACTGGCTGATACCTCCCGCCACGCAGCTACTGTTCCTCCCATTGATTTCCACCATATTCTCCAGCTCAGCGTTTAAAGTATCTACAGCTGCATTCTTCTGCCAACTCCTCATATTAGATACTGCAAGGTTTTTAGACTTTTCACTCACTCACACACACACACACACACTACACACATACATACACACACATATATATATATACTACAGTTTAGCTTTTTGTCTTAACTTTTGTCAGTTGGTTTACCCACATGCTTTTTTGTTTTATTGCATTTTAGGTTGTACATTTTGTTGAATCAACAAAAAAAAAAATCTGATAGAAGTACTACATTGAAATCAAAAACATACTGCCTTACAGTTTTAAAGCAGAGGAAGGGTACATTGACAGTACAACACTTCTACTCTGTATCTTAGCTGGGCATTAACAACCACTGTCTGCATTGCCACTTTGATAAAGGTTTGTCTTGCTGAATGCTATATGGATGATGTTGCTGTGTTTAGTATATTTTATATCCCTCATAAACATTGACTGCAAGTGTACCGCAGAAAGAATCCAAATCCAATATTGTACAGAACTATTAGCCATGGCTACTATGACCGTTTATCGATCAACTCTTAATAAAAATGGCGAGTACTGTGTTGAGAGATTGAGTTCTGTGTTCCATTCGTGTGTGTGTGTGTGTGTGTGTGTGTGTGTGTGTGTGTGGTGTATTTCTTTACCTATTCTTTGCTATGGCAGAATCACTGACGTTGAGGTAGTCATGCACGGATACTTATTTTGGTTGCGCAACCGCCGCGCATCTGCCGCATACATTCTGAGACGCACCTGATACAAGTTAAATTAAATGCAATTTTAATTTTAACATTAATAAAGTGTTACTCAATTTAGAACAGCCTACAGAATATCCGCACTATACTATAGTTCTATACTATACTTCCTGCATTTTTTTTTTTATTTGCCTTATAATTGGCTTAATTTACTACTTTAGGTTTATTTACTTTACTTAATTTACTTTAATAAATAAAAGAAACTACTCGGTGACTGTTAACAGGCCGACATTTTCATGCGTAAAAGTGGTATTGAGCAGGCAACTAT
The DNA here is from genome assembly GCA_900302305.1 of Polymixia japonica. Classification (NCBI taxonomy): domain Eukaryota; kingdom Metazoa; phylum Chordata; class Actinopteri; order Polymixiiformes; family Polymixiidae; genus Polymixia; species Polymixia japonica. Next base: position 8,107 of record OMKK01037617.1, on the reverse strand, counting down.
TTCCACGGGGAGGGGGATAAAAACAAATTGAATGTATGAATGAATGAATGTATGAACGCAAAATATGTAAAGCATCGAGGGTATCCTGCTTCTTTTAAGCTGCTGCGTTTGTGCAATAAATAATCATAAGATTGCATTATTTTAAAATATTTCCGACCGGCAATGTAATCGATCCTAACGTGAAACCGCCCCGAGATTTCAAGAAATTTCTGCAATCAGTTGGTGCTCGACCCGACGCAGGCGGACTCTAGTTTGAGGAGTTGTTGCGCAACGTCGCCCCCTGATGGTCATTCGATTTAGTACGACACCAGAGAAAGAGTGATACATCTCTTCAAAATGTAACAATCTTTTTTTTTCTGTTAACATCCGGGGTCATGGGTCAAAGTTCAAACTATTAACCGCGGCTTGCGATTGGCTGACTGACGATGTTATGAAATGTCATTGGCTAGACGGAAACACGCCTTTGACCAACACTACACAGCATAACAAACGACAAGGTCAGAAATATCTCTTTATAACATTACACGAGTACTTTGAAATATACAAAATTGTCAGAGCTTCTGTGTAGATGTACAGACATTCATTTGTTAACTAAAGTAAGTCCATAAGAGCAATCGCTTTATGTTTAAGTGTCCCTTAATGCTGGGGAGCCTAGCCAACTGTAGCTGTCCCTAACGTGATCTGCTTCACTGTTAAAAACGTCACTTTGTAAATGCAGGATATTACTGTCACACTTCCTATGCAGCTCTGACGTCTAGAAATAATGTTTTCTAGAATGTGTTTGTTGTTGTGCTCCTCGTCAAATAATCTATTATATGACAATGTTGGTCGCCGTATATTACAACATAGACGACGTGACCTGCACATTCCAAAACATGCACTTGGCTTTCAGTTAAAATCAAGTGAAGTTATTTTAATTAGATTGATAAAACCGTGGATTTTACTTTAATTCATTTTGAATTTACAGTCGGTGTGTTTTACATGTCAGTGTGCAGAAACAAGCTTTGGGAACAAAGAGCTAACACAAGATCTTCTAAATCATATTGTTGAAAGGTTAAGATAAGGAAAGGGGTATAAAAAAAGATATGGAAAACGGTCTGCTAAAATCAGTTTAGAAACATATGTTAGGCGCAGGGCCAACACAGCCCATCACACAAAGAACACAGTACCTACTGTTCAAGGTGGTGGCAGCATCATGGTACGGGCCTGTTTGTTGGACAGGGACTGTGGTTAGGATAGAGCAGAAAATGAAAAGCTTTAGATTTTTAGATAATTTGAGGGAAAACAATGTGAAGCACACAGCAGTGTCAACCAAGCCATGGCTGAAAAAAGGAACACGATAACTTGGAATGGACCAGTCACATCCTCTAAGAAAAATGTGTAGACTGACCTAAAGTGTAATGTGGTAGAAGGTCCCTTTGCAAATCAACTCTTCTGCAGAGAGGAATGGGGGAAGACAAGTCCTTAATCCAGATGTGCTACATTAGTAGAGGTTTCTCCAAACAGACTTACTTACTGTATAGTAGCTTTGTTTTTACCTTGATTTACGTGGTTACTACTGTATCCAAATTAAACTGACAAAAGTTTCATTTCAGGCCTCATGGAATTATGATAACTATGATTGATTGAGCACCATCTAAACCACAGCTTCTGCTTTTACACAGGCAACAACATAAACTGCCACTGATAATGCTCAAAAGTGTACCTATACCTACAAAAGGTGGATTTACCCAAAACGAGTCGTTTTAAACTCAGCAGTTGTTTGACAAACTCCACGCACCGCCAGCTTCCAAACTGTGTAAACATGCCAGCATCACTCATATTACTGATTATATTCTGTACTCCGTCTTTGTTCCCCAGTCCGGCGTTCCATGCGTGTGTGACCCAGACAACAGGAAGCATGCTGAACGCACAGAGGGCATGCGCAGCCATGGCCGCCCGGCGCCTGGCCGGAGCTCCTTTCTCCTCGGCGCACGTGCACGCCCGCCACTTCCACGCCGGCGCTCGCCGGCGGGACAAGCAGGAGCTGCATGCTGAATGGGCCAGCCTGGCTAAGAAACAGCTGAAGGGGAAGAACCCAGAAGATCTCATATGGCGCACGCCGGAGGGCCTCAGCATCAAACCGGTTTATACTAAAGCGGACTCGGCCGCGTCTGCAGATGAGCTGCCGGGCGTGTTTCCCTACACCAGAGGGCCCTATCCCACCATGTACACATTCAGACCCTGGACCATACGGCAGTACGCCGGCTTCAGCACCGTGGAGGAGAGCAACAAGTTCTACAAGGATAACATTAAAGGTAAGCCTACTGCGCTGCTTGTTATCGACTACTTGCCGTACCCCTGCTTGTGTGCACCATGGTGTTTAAATACTTTATTCCAGTCGAATGGGGGCTGCCTTGTGAATACATATTGTGGAAAAACTATCGTATGAAAATAAGAGGCAAGGAACTCAGAAACCAGAGTACAGCTGAAGACACATTAGTATGCAAGAGGCTGCATTTTCTTACAGTATCTCGTCGAAAAAGAAAGATGAGTAATTGTTGATTTTGTTGAGTCACGCATGTCATGCAGTTTATGTATGTAAAGAGTATGTTTGTCTTAACACATGGTCATTGCACACCTCATGGACCAACCACCACAACGGCCAGGTCTCAAAAATGTTTTAACATGTAAAATAATGAAAAAAAGGTCTAGGTCATCAGATTGCACTCAGTACTTGAGCGTCAGTATAGGTACACCTTTTCATCTAAAATATTAATTTCCTGTGTGTGCAGCAATTCTACAATTCTAGTCTATGGCTTAGAGCAGTGGTTCTCAACCCAGGGGCTGGACCCCCCAGAAGGGTCATAACATGATTTATTACTGTAAAAAAAGAAAAGAAAAGGGCTTTTATTTATGAACTAATTAAATTTTGTAGCCTGTTGGGTTCTTCCAAAACCATTTATCAGATAAATCGCCAAAAGAGGAAAATTAATTTGGTGTCAAAGGTCACCATGCCTGCGGGCAAATAGGTATCCCTTCAGCTACAGACTGGTTAAAAACAATGGAGTTAGAGACTGACCAATGGCCTGTTGAATCCCAGCTGGTGTAAGTGTTGCTGGTGTTGATTTTAGCCATCAATTGGATTGGTTGTACATCTGTTTTGCTCATCAACAGAGCAAGGCTCAAAACCCCTTCCTTCCTGTAGGAAATTTCTCTTTACCTCTGTATATGACTCCTCTCCATTTCGCTATATTCATCTTTTCTGTCTCCTTTCTACCTTCCCCTGGTCCCCTCCCTCCTTCCCTTCCCCTTCCCATGCAGCTGGACAGCAGGGTCTCTCCGTGGCCTTTGACCTCCCCACTCACCGAGGCTATGACTCGGACAACCCCCGCGTCCACGGAGACGTGGGCATGGCCGGAGTCGCCATAGACACGGTTGAGGACGTGAAGATGCTCTTCGACGGAATCCCCCTGGAGAAGATGTCCGTTTCCATGACGATGAACGGGGCGGTGATCCCAGTGCTGGCCATGTTTATTGTGACAGGAGAGGAGCAGGGTGTGCCCAAGGCCCAACTGACCGGCACCATCCAGAATGACATCCTGAAGGAGTTCATGGTGCGCAACACCTACATCTTCCCGCCGGAACCTTCCATGCACGCCATCGCCGACATCTTTGCGTATACCTCAAAGGTATTCCCCATTTAAGTATTAGTGAATCAGCTTCATTCTATAACAAATTAATACATAGCTAAAGAAATGATTCTGGTCCACGAACCACATGGATAACGTGACTTTGATAGTTGATTGAATGATTTATTTATGATGACCAACCCTTTTCACAGCACATGCCCAAGTTCAACTCCATCTCCATCAGCGGGTACCATCTTCAGGAGGCTGGAGCAGACGCCATCTTGGAAGTGGCCTACACCATCGCCAACGGCCTGGAGTACTGCCGCACAGGAATCAAAGCAGGCCTCACCATCGATGAGTTTGCCCCCAGGTAAAAGACTATCGAGGCGTGGAAGATGAACAAGTTGTCTCACTGGAGGTCACAGGTCAACTGTACCCTTTATATATAACACCTAAAAATGTGTCGTTGTGGAAGCATACTGTTTTCATTCATTTCACATTCAAAACCAGTCAGATTTCAGAGGTTGATTTTCAGAATCTGCCTACATTTGTGAACATAAATAATTGTCATTTAAAGCTGTAAATCAAAAAGATAAGACTGTATAGGAGAATGGCTTTCCAGAAACACAGATTCTTTGAACTTTTAAAGCCACACGGGCTTAATTCCATTACAGCTATCATTTCTAAACCTAAGAGGCTCTCGTCTATCCAGAAAATCCTTTTCGCTACTGTGACAGTTCTCCTATCCTCGCCAGTCAATTATCAGTGCGCATCAATGTGAAATATTGATCTGACGTTATGGATTATAGAGCCGGACAAACTATACTCTGTCTCCTCGCCACAGAAGATATCGATGTATTCCCTCTGATACGAGCAGAGACGTCAAAGGGTATGGGGGATCAGATATGAAACGTACAGATATTCCACTTCCAAAGGTAAAACCCTATCGGTGACTCAGTGAGGTGGTTGCTTTCACAGTCCCGGTTGCCTCTTTACATGATTGATGCGTTTTCGCCGTCGCAACCGGTTGACGGCACAAGAAGGGGGATGTACTCGGAGGAGACGTCTGACTTTTTTTTTTTTTTTTTTTTTTCCCTGTCAGAGCTGAATGATGTGTTCTGGGGGGGGGGGGGAACCGTTCCTTCGTTCCCGCTGTCAGCGTCTTTCAGTCAATAGCGCTCAGATTATGTCCTCCGCCCCGCCCTGACCTCGCCTCCACGCTCGGCCCTCGCATTGTCCTGCCGCCGTTCCTTCGTCGGGCTTCGCTCAAGGTTCATTTCACCGCCTTTCGATCGCGGAGATAATGGACGTCTCATACCGGCGCGCGAACCCACCGGGCGCATCCTGAAGGCCTTGTGCAGACAGACCCTCTATTCCATGTAATGACCTCGGCGTCTCGATCCCTTATGCTAACGGCTCCGAGTCAATACAGAGACGTCAGTCAGTCACTGTGAAATGGAAGGTACTGTGCCATGAGCTATAATTTTTTCTAAGTTATGTTCTGTTCCTCAAGCTCAGATCAATTCTAGGACTTGGGGTTGGACACGGAGGTCGGATGAGGCTTGTTGCCTTTTTTCCTATCGATTATTTTTTTGACACGACATTGCTATTAATTTTGTGTTCATCAGCGCTTCCTTTGAAATGCGTCCTTAGGCCACTGAGGGTGGTACCAAGCTGGACTGGGAAGGGAACACAGAGACGGGTATAAGGAAATAAAATCTTCAGAAATTCTTATTGCTGAAGGGCTTGTAAGGTGCACACGTCTTCATGAGTTTGGTGGACCTTCCTGATATTGTATTGGATGGTTACAAATAGACCATTTTTTAATACATTGCCAGAAATGAGTAGTGTTGTATTTTTGGCTGGACCGCAACAACGGGGCCGGCCCTATAAACGCAAATGTCTGTCCCTCGCTGAGTCACTCACTGACTGACTCACTGACTGACTCACTGACTGAGTGATGAAGTTACACCAATGTTCGAGCGTTGGAGTTTTCCCATTGGCCGATGTATCTGTTTCAAATTTAAAGCCCTCTACCGACAAGGCTTTTGGCCACAAGTTTGCACATTTGACCGTACACGGTCCAGCCATATATTAGGTTTTGACCTACTGTTGTTTATCTACATTTTACTATTAAATGTCCCCATTTCTACCCACTAGAGGGTGCTTGTGTTCACTTGCTCAACTGAAAACATTGAAAATGGTATGTATATTTGTGTGTGTGTGTGTGTGTGTGTGTGTGTGTTGTCAGGTTGTCATTCTTCTGGGGTATTGGGATGAACTTCTACATGGAAATTGCCAAGCTGAGGGCAGCCAGGAAGCTGTGGGCCACACTCATCAAAGAGAACTTCCAGCCCAAGAACGCCAAGTCCCTCCTCCTCCGCACACACTGCCAGACGTCAGGCTGGTCTCTCACCGAACAGGTACAGGAGTCAGCGTACAGCATCGTTGTAGAACCCAACGTTCCTTTTGCGAGACTCCTTAAATCTCTTTTGTTTTCAAATAAACAGAGGAGTTGTTGTTGTTGTTGTTGTTGTTGTTATTATATTTAACCCTCTCCGTCTGTGTTTGATGATAACGACACCTGATGTCAAACAGTTATTCGAGAGAGACCAGATGTTTCCGTTTTACATCCACACCTGGTGATTGAAGTGGAAAGTTTCCATTGTATTCATTGTTGAATTTTGAATTGTTGCACTTTCTTCTTGTAGCTGCCGGGGACCAAAACAGTTGAACGAATTTAACATAAACGCTGCATAACTGTAGTGTGATATTTCCACTGTAATCACGAATAGTAATCTCCCACATGGCCACGTTCCAGGACCCCTACAACAACGTAGTGCGCACGGTGATCGAGGCCATGGCAGCCGTGTTCGGGGGGACCCAGTCGCTCCACACCAACTCCTTCGACGAAGCGCTGGGCTTACCCACGGTGAAGAGCGCCCGCATCGCCAGGAACACCCAGATCATCATCCAGGAGGAGTCGGGGATCCCCAAGGTGGCGGACCCTTGGGGAGGATCGCACATGATGGAGGCCCTCACGGATGACGTCTACAACACAGCCATGAAGGTCTGTCGGGTGTTGGGTGTCTGTCAGGATTTTTTTTAGGTAAAAATCAAAATGAGGCTTGTGATGATGATCCTGACGTCGAGTTTGCCGCTTTAACATTCAACATGTGTGCATTTCTAATAGTCAGGGTTAGAAAACCTGTGTTTTTTTTCTGCCCCGTGTAGTTTATTCAAGAGATTGAGGAGATGGGGGGCATGGCCAGAGCTGTGGCAGAGGGAATCCCTAAACTACGCATCGAGGAATGCGCTGCGCGTAGACAGGCCCGCATCGACTCAGGTACGCCCCCGACATCAACGCCTGTTTATCCACGAACGCGACGTTATCTGTGTGTGTCTCACATGCCTTAGTCCTCATGCCCTCGACCTCTTACCTTCCCCAGGTGAGCGTATGTGATTTTAATATTTCCGGTCCCTTGTTGTTAGGGGATAAGCAGAGTATTGGAAGAGACGATCTTTATTTCATAGCTGCTTTTTTCCGGACACTGATGTATGTGGCAAATCTCTGTGTTGGAACGGCGCTGTCAAGTACAAAAAAATGGAAATCAAATTGCGATAGTATCAGTGCGCGCACACACACACACACACACACACACCCACAGACACGTACTTACACACACACACCCACATACACACATGCTCACACGCACACACATGCACGCACACACACACACGCACACACCCACAGACACGTACTTACACACACACACCCACATACACACATGCACACATGCACGCACGCACGCACGCACGCACACACACACACACACACACAGTACATACACACAAACACACAGGCATATACACACATCACACTAGTCACAGAGGGAATAGATAGAAAATAAGGAACTGCCTCGCTAAGTGTTTATCTGTGGGAGTTTCCAGCATCTAGTCTGCCTGAAGCTTAATAGGTTTAACACACGTCAAAGTCAAGTCTTAAAGACAGCTGCGATTGGATAAAAGTTGAATACACGGAGAGAAAAAAAACCTTGTAAAATGTCTTGCCTCGCCAAAAACACCAATTTATGTTACGTTCGATGTTCGCTCCTTGAAATAAATTAATGAGTGTCAGATTACCAGAACTTTGCATCTGTTCTCTCAAAATTAAATGAAGCAAGGTGAGACCCACTATTCTGCAGCTGTCAAACAGTCTCTCTCTCTCTCTCTCTCCCTCTCTCCCTCTCTCACACACACACACACACACACACAGACATATTTGCACACACTACAAGAGATCCTTCTGTCACTTTGACGTGGATGTCTTTAGAGACACGGGGGATGCAGCTAACTTGTGACATGTTGAGGTCTGATGCAGTTGTCAGTCAGCGGTTATGCGGGATTGAGGCTCGATCTCCCCAGTCTTCTCCATCGGCCCGGCCAGACTGATAACGCAAGCTCGACGAAAGCCAGACGCGTGTGAAACAAACCGT
>OMKK01037616.1:0-10071 GCA_900302305.1 Polymixia japonica | reverse complement strand
TTTAGTTACACAGGATATATAAACTTAAGTAAAGAAAAAGAAAAATATTATACTCGCTTTCGGAAGAATGCTGATAGCCGCCTTTACCCAATTATTCATCAAGATGGACAAAATTCCCCTGAGATGCACCCACGACCAACGTCTGAAAAACAACTATGGTAATGCTGCCCTCTTCTGGTCAGTATACTAAATTAGAATGATATTGATGAGAACTAAAGTGTATTTAACAGAATTAAAACAAAACATGACAGTAAGTATATTATAATCGCGGTGGGCCAATTTTAACTTTAATGTGGAACACCTGGACACCCTAGGGTCTTGTTCATTAACTCCAGCTCCAAATTTAACACCATCATCCCAGAATGCTGAAGGGTTAATTGTCCCCGTTTAAAGTCATCTTCTCAATAAACTGATGGAACTCCGTTGCATTTTGTAAGACAAAGGGCAGTTTGTGTGGCTGGAACCCTGCCTGTCAGAGCCACTCTCTTTGAGAACAGCAAAGTGTGCACTCCCCTTTCCTGTACTCTCTGTACACCAGTGACTGAATCTCTAGCCACCGCTGCCTCATTCCACAACAGCTAAAGTTGGCAAACAACCACTCTGGGCGTCATCACAAACAAGTAAAACATGTAAATGAGAGATGCGACTCGCCTCATGTAATGGTGGACTGTTAACCTGGAACTGAATACATACCAAAGAAAGCCACGTGCTCGCCAGCCCCTGGAAACCAATGACTCACAAGGACAGCAAAGTTGTTTGAGGTTTTGTTCGATCAACATCACCATCTTGAAATGTTAACAGAATATCCCCATCTTAATCAAGGAAAGATTTTTTCGGAAGGTCTGAATGTCCTTGTACCATGCGTGGGGAAAAAGTAGACACAAGGAACTTCAATCATAACACTTTAATGGGCTGTGCAGCGATATACGAGTTGGATCGTCGTCAGACCAGCCAAGCACCAATCTTCAATGCGTATAATCCTACTCCTAAAATACACTACATGGCCAAAAGTATGCGGATACCCCTACTAATTAGTGGATTCGGCTAATGGTCTGGGGCTGTTTTTCATGGTTTGGGCTAGGCCTCTTAGTTCCAGTGAAGGGAAGTCTTAACGCTACAGCATACAATGACATTCTAGACGATTCTGTGCTTCCAACTTTGTGGCAACAGTTTCAGGAAGGCCCTTCCCTGTGTCAGCATGGCAGTGTCCCCGTGCACAAAGTGAGGCCGGTGTGGATGAACTTGACTGGCCTGCACAGAGAGCCCTGACCTGAACCCCCCATCAAACACCTTTTAGGATGAGCTGGAACGCAGGCCTAATCGCCCAACATTAGTGCCGACCTCACCGATGTTCTTGTGGCTGAATGGAAGCAAATTCCCACAGCAATGTTCCAACATCTAGTGGAAAGCCTTCCCAGAAGAGTGGAGAGTGTTATAGCAGCAAAAGGGGGTCCATATTAATGCCCATGGTTTTCAAATGAGATGTTTGATGAGCAGGTGTCCACATACTTTTGGCCATGTAGTGTAACTTGCCATGCGTGACTATCTGCACAGTGAAACTGTTGAAGTTGTCTCTGCACCAATGTTACCAGGACAAATTCCTTAACAACACTTGGTAAATAAAGTATTTACGATTCGTTTCCCCACCCGACCCAGAATTAGTGAAATGTACCTAAAATTGCATCTTGAATTGGATAGGAGCCTTTATGTTGTAACGTAGACCACTTATATAGTCATGATTTCAAATAGCTTTACATATTGTAGCATTGCATTCATGTAGGGCAGAGGGACGTGGTGGAATCACGCCGGCATAAATCTGCCGCAACAAAATTGATTTTTCTCAAACAACTGCCACAAGGCCTATCGGTTTTTGTGTTGGCAGACCTGCAGGGTGTACATACATTTAATAATGTGTGCAGTCTGGGGTATTGTACTATACTGACCAATTCAACTCTAAACAATATTTTAAGAGATTCTAGATGCTATTAATCTTACAATGCATTATTACAGAAGGACAAATAACATTATCTATATTACTGGGATGCCCTTTGAAAAGCAGCCTGCTGGTATGAACAATTCACAAAAATCCTGATGATTACAGTTTGGACATCAGCACAGCAATATAAATATGAGTGAGTGAAACATAATTTCAGAAAGACTAACTTAAATTCTAGCCAATATAAACTTGAAATGACAAAAACAGCCGTCTTGATTGATCAAGCTCCATGTTGTGCATTTTATTAAGTGCGATATAATTGAAAACATTATACTGTATCTTGCTCCGAGTGCAGCTATAACAGGACAGGTGAAGCATCATAAGCAGTTCTCTCCACTCTGAAAGTCAAGTCAAGTCCTGTGCATACGTTATGCATTCAAAATAATATAGTATACAGTTCTATCAAAGGAACGTCAAATATATGTATATGCATGAATCTGTATTCCCTCATAAGCAAAAAAAAAAAAAAAAGAACTCAACAAAAATAACATTGCAAATAAGTAATGTTTCATTATTTCAACTAATAAGATCTGCTTACAAAAGAAAAGATAGAAAAACCAAGAGGCTGTTGGCCCGACACTCAGCGAATCAACAAATTTCTTGTGATCCAGGAAACGGAAAATGTTAACAATGCAGGCACGTCAAGTAAATGAATTGATCCCACAACACACACCCACACACACACAGGCATTCACACTCACAACTGCAAGGAAGGCCAGTGCACTTGTGCATGTAAATGGCTGTATGCGCCCACACACACATACACACACACACACACGCAAACACACACACGCAAACACATACATATCAATGTGTAAAGTACACACTCCAAATGGCATGCAGTTCAGCTGAAGTTTTTGGTCCTTTTATTCATCTTTTTTTTTTTTCCAAGAATCGGGTCAGCAGGAGACTCAAAGGCCATCGTTTCATCGTTAATCAGATCCTCAACATCAGGAAACCAGTCCTGTTTTGTTTGTCTAATAAATTGTACTATTGTACTACTAATACCACTGTATATAGATGTGGCTTAAGTACAATATTGTGTGGCCTGATCAGATACAGCTGTGCATCATTACAAACAACCAATAACCTAGAGAGGCCATGGGGGCTGGGTCATGTGTTGATGGAAAATAAAGCTCCAGATTTCGTACAGTTACAAGAAAGACAAGTAAGTGAATGATAACATGGCAGAGTATGGTTAAACGCCGTCAGAAATGTACATCCTCTGATGTAGGGCCGAGGCCCCCGCCCGCCTCTGCGCCCTGGCCCAAGGTCTATATAACTGAGAGTCTGATGAGGTGGGGTGCCAGGCGTTGGGGGTGGGGCCTTAGTGGCGAGGCGAGACCGGGGCCTGAGGTGAAGTGCCGGGGCCCTGGTACCTCTCCCGCGCGTGCTTCTCGCAGAACATCTCCTCTCCCGCCCAAAAGTGACCTCTCATCTTGAGGTTGAGGCCGCAGTCTGTGCAGGTGTAACACTCCGGGTGACGGAAGCGGCCCTCCGTGATGCGCACGGCCTGCGTGCTGCGGGGAAAGATGAGCCGCGTGAGAAAAGACAGTGGTCATACGTAACAGTGAGAAGCGTAGAAAAGGTGAACACGTAGCACGTAGCCGTCTTACTCTGGAAACAACCACACGCCTCATTAACATGTGTGCATCTGTTGTTCGTGAGGAACATAATTTACCTCGGGGCAAGGTATGGTTATGGTGATCAATCTGTTATGCAACGGCACAAATTATCCCTGTGAACGTGCAACTGCAGGTGACATGTTGTTTAGCGGACTCTTACACAATGCTGGTGCCACATTTCTCGCAGGTATGGTATTTGCTGACTCCTCCCACCGCTGTGCTGGGTTTGGGGGGCGTTGGTGAAAGCTTCCCTGGAAACCTCAAAGCTGCCTCTGGGTAGTTGATCGCACGCAGGGACGCACACGCGCGCACACACACACACACGCACGCGCACACGCGCGCGCGCACACACACACACACACAGTGAGCAGAGTGTCAGAATCAACAACCAACAGCTAGAAACAGGCTTAACAGCTGCTCATAAGGAGCTCGTGACAGGTTTACACAGCTCTGTGACAACCTGTTTATCACATCGCCGCTTTGTCTTCACTGCCTTCTGTCTGTCTCTCTCTCTGTCTCTCTCGTTTGTGTTCAGTACTAGTCATCACCCGAGGGACGCGCTTCGCGAAACGGGGATCCGCACATTGGTCATTACCACGTCATAAAAAAAAATGTTATTACCAGTGGGATTTATTTGCTCAGCCATTTGTCAAAGCAAAGGAAAAAGGAAAAAAAAAAAAACCCCAGCACAGCTGCAGTCCACAGTGGGCTGCTCAGAACGAGAGTGCTGTTCTCTGTCCTGCGTTCTGTTGTGAAGGCCATATGGATGTCTTTAACACCATTCAAAACCTCCCCGTCTCTTGTTGCACGATAAACGTTTGACAGGCATGATTTCAAGATGGAGGCGCTTGCATGCAAAGCAACTGTCTGAGTTGTTGTAAAGTAAAGGGATACTCCGACATTTTGACAAATAGGCATTTTGGTAGTCTTACATGAGTCAGAACAAACATTAGCTCTGATGGGGGCAGTGATTATTAGCTGTGCACAGCCTCTCAAGCCATAGTTCTTTGTTTCGAACAAAATAGTTCTAAGAGGACTACGCATTTGCCAAAATGTGGGAGTATCCCTTTAAATTGAATCAGAGAGCAGCTGCAATTTGAAAAGCTAATGGGTTTTGGCCCTCCATGCAAATGTTGTATATTTCATGTTATGTTATGCCAGATTTAAAACAAAAGCAAAAAAAACAATGCTCATTCAAATCAACAGCTGATATTTTTATACGCGCGCGCGTGTGTGTGTGTTTGTGAAGCTTGGGCCTCCTAACCTTTCTCATCGGCCTCCAGGACCTCTTGCAGCATGCGGAAGGTGTTGGACTGACGGGGAGCCGTGCGAGACTCCTTGTTCTCTTGGATCATCTTGTAAACCTCGGAGTCCCTGTCAAACCTCTGCATGGCGAAATCAGAGCTGGAACTGCTGTGGGGAAGACAAAGGACACAGGCATTCAGATTCTCTAAATCCATACATGCAGCCCCTGGTAATATCCTCGGTGGAATATGTACATTATGAAGGACTTATGTGTGGCTGGTTTGACACAATCCAGAGGAAATGAAGGCGGGGGCAGCAGTCAACTTTGACCTCCAAGCATAAAGTCTAGATTGCATACCCCAGGCAACAGGCCAAAGCCAGTCTCCAATCTCACTGCATACACTCAGCACTGTGCCGGCTCCCTCTCCTCTCTGCTTACAGGAGGTACCGCTCTTACTCTGAAAATGGCCTCTAGGCAAAGGTAAAGAAGCCATAATGAAAATAACTGTGTATAGGAACAGTTGAATAATGGAAGCTATTTCTGTGTAGTGTGTGTGTGAGAATTTCTTCTTTTTTTTTTTTTTACTGTTCAGTCAAGTAACTGTGGTTACATCTTTCCAGATATTCATCCCGGCAGCCATGATTGTGCAAATAAAGTGGAGAATTCTGTTGCCTGACTCAACGCATCCCTCAATGGAAAATTAACAGTCTTAACAGAGTATTGGACTACTGTGCCTCACATCATCTCACAACCACTTACACTGTAGCACCCATTAAGGAGGAAACAAGACTACTTTTTGCTTGGAGGCAAATTACTTGTGAGTAAACTCAGAGTCTTGTGTTCACTTCCAACCAATCAGAGGCAAGGAGGGGGCAAACAGCTACAGAAGTGTTGACACCTCAGGGTGGTCTATGTTGCCAGCTAATTAACAGATTAGCAAAAAACACAGTGGGCCATTTTATAAGCAAATTCTTAACCCCTTGCGTGGTGGAAAAGTGGTTGTGTTTTTCACTGCTCCTTCCGTACTTAACGTGTGGTTGCAATAATAGTCTCTCCCTCGCCCATCTAAGACTAGGAAAAACAGACTGACAGCATCAGATATATTGGAAAAAAAAAACAAAGTACAGAGTTCCTACACCTTACTGAACATAAAATCTAAGGACTTTTTAATGACTATCAAGACCTAATTCCCTCAAATTCAAGGACTCAATACGACCTGTTTTGCGACATGAATTAGGGTTTACCACCATGTAAACACTATAGAATTAAGCAGAAGTAGAAAGCCTTAAACGCAGATTATTTGATCGTTTTTTAGCACGTTGCACAATCATGCAACAGAGCCGAATTCCCAGCTGAGTTACACCGCCTAGGCCTATTCCTCTATTCCACATAGGCGATTTCTACGTTTGCGCAAACTTTTCACTGTAGATTCAAGCATTTTCAATGACTTGTGTTCATTTTCGTGGAAGTCTCGTGGGAGTCCTGAAAATATGTCCTCGTGTCCATGTGTTTGCCTGGAGGGAGCTTGTCAATATAGCTGTCAGTGAGAACCGGTCGGCCAGGTACAGGTGTGGTTTGCTGTCATTCACCTGCAGCCAACTGGGCAGAACAATTCAGCTGAGCTGTCAGCTGGAATCAGTCAACTCCCTTGATCTGGGTTGTCCCTGTCTGTTATCACATGCCAAGGTCTATACCTGCTAAACCTGTCCAAATATTTATTGTACGACTTACAGCTGTGGTATGAAAATCTGCTCAAAGTAAAGAATACCCTTTAAATCTCTAATTTAAAAAGTCTATCTGATGTCTATATAATTTTAATGCGCAAGCAGCACAAACATATGAACCATTCCCCACTGGTAAAAGTCAAAGCCTTGGAGTAAAAGGAGCAGCTTCCCAATGTGTTGCATATGGAGTTGCATGTAACATGTATGTATGTATGCATGCATGCGTGTGTGTGTGTGTGTGTCTAGTCACTGCCTGCCTTTCATCAGCTTTTGAAGCCTGCCTCCAAACTAAAGGAACACGGCTGAAACAGGAGATGGCGAACAGACAAGACAGTAAATGGGTGACCGAAGCTAATGCTCAGACCCTTCCCTCTGCATCATTGAACATGGTTTAAATTGAAAACAGACAACCAAGCGCACTCTCCAAGTTGTCCACATGCTCGGCTCCACCCTCAGCAATCCATTTCCCTTTTTGCCTCTCACCATCCCTCCTGACATGCAATCTCAAAACAAATGGAAAGTCTAGGTCAAATGAGACCAAAACAAATAACAGCAGAAGAGAGGGCCAGTGGGAATGGCATTCGTCTGGAAAAAACCACGGAACGGCACCAAAGTGCGTGAATTTACAATGCGAGCGCATACATTTCTTAAAGCAGCAGATAACTGGGAGTAGTTTGGTGCCATAGGATCGCGTGGACGTTTAAAATGTGCGAACAGAAAGTAGACATCAGAGAGAAAAATTCTCTCTGGTTTCCATAGCCACACTTGGTGCACAGGACCTCTGATTATGATCTAGCAAAAACACAGGTCTGTGAACATGCCTCAGAATGTGTGTAGCCAAAACATAGATAGGATCACTATGGACAATGGAGGTGTTTGACCTGCTTCTTGGCAGTCCAAACATAGACAATTAAGCCGGTACCTTCTGAACTCCTAAAAAACAAAAAAACAAAAAAACACTCACCTCAGAAAAAGAGTTAGCACAACTATGCTTTCCAGTAATAGTCCCTGCACGTCTAACCACTTCTATGTCTGCTCAGCACATTCAAAAAGAAAACATAAGTGCGCGCACACACGCACACACACACATACACATAGATGCAAAACACACACCTCTATCTACACCAGACGAGACAGAAGAAGAACAAGCGTCTGACTGAAAGGTGTGCCCCTCAGCGGCCGCTCATTGGCCGAGAGAGAAAAAGGGGTGGGTAAATGGGTGTTACTAAGCCTGTGATTGGCTGGGTTGGAGGTGGGAAAGGCTTGGTGTGGAGGCTGGGGTCTCAAGACTGGGGGCCAATTAGGGGGAGACGTAAAGTCAGACTTTTTGGGGGTATGGGGTGGCTGGATTTGATTCTAGCCGCTGACACGTGAATACTGCTAGCCTGGGTTAGCCAGGGGCGAACTAGGGCCAAAGTCAACCCAGCAAGAACGCTCCTCGAACACTGTGAACAACAAAGCTCAAAGCTCTCCAGCAGTGAAGATGGAGACAAAGACTTTATGTGAAACTGAGGGTTGTTGTTTTTTTTGTTTCTGTTCTGGGTGGTTTTGCCCAAACCACAATCTCATAAAATCTCCTAAAGTAATGTCAACTGATGTTCAGTCCAAGTGTATCCAAAAATGTTGAGAAGGCAGCACTTCCACACTGGGTCATGTGTCAAATTACAGCTCCATCGCTCACCTCACCAGAAGGGGGCAAAGCAGGAAAATGTAAAGTGTATCCAATGCAAGTTACATCCATAATAGCTAATAGCTATAGCAAAAATGTCTGACTAAGGCCACAGATATCCAGTATTTTGGAGCTTTGGAGTATGTTTTTAAGATGCAACAAGGAATCCTGTAAGTTTTGGTGAAATTAATTTACCCCCCATGTCATGGCTGTCTATAAACTGGTGTTGATCGCTTGTGGCAAGTCTCAGCGCCGGTGGTCTTACCTGCGTCGGGGGGACATGGGTAGTTCCCGGTCGATGGGGCTGTGCGGCGAGTATCGTCCTGGTGGGGTGGGAGTTCTACTGGACACGGAGTTACTCCTGAAGTCTGGAGAGAACTCCTGTGAGGAAGGAGAGAGAGCGAGAGAAAAAGAGCGACAGAGAGAGAGCGAAAAAGGTGAATGAGGTCAGATGTGCGAGCATCTCGGACAGCTAAGTCAAACCACCTGCAGCTGCTGCAACCAGCCTTGCAGTTCAGAGTTGGAGAACCTGTTTAGACTGGGTGAAAGTGCTCAGACCGTGATGCAATATTACTGTAAATGAGTCAAACGGAGAGCTACGGTTCGCTTCAGTGCCAGAAATTCATGGACAATATTGCTAGACCATTGCTCAACCGGGCAACAGATTGGTCCTGAACAAACGGAACATCTTTATTTCAGTAAGCCCTACATCTGGAAAGGGAGATGAGTCGGTGCACAGCAGGAGGGTGGATGTCTTGACAGCCTGGAATAAAACAAGTCTGACAGAACATTGTGTAGGATATAGTCAGTCAAGATGAAAAAGGGAGAGATTTATCAATAGCAAAATAATCTCCAGATGGAGAAACACCACATAAAGAACGTCTGGGCTGTATGTGGCGTTTCTAAAACATAAGCGTCTTCACAGATTTGGGGGCGAAACCTCTTCGTTTTTGAGTATCCATGATAAAGGGTCGTCAACGTCCTTTGTCATAGTTGTTTTCCCATTTACTTGATACCTCTCTCTCAAAAGGTTTCTATTGGCTGAGCCACACCCAGCATTCCTGTCCCATTAGTTGTCCCTCTTGGTCAATCTCATATTTATCTACAATCTGCATCAACAGTGTTACCTCGTGATTGCTATTTATATCTGAGCCGGAATTCAGCCCCTCAGCAAGATGACAGAGATTATATTTGCATGGTAACAGATGTTTGGCAAAGAATTTAGCGTTCGTTTAGAGGGAGGAGCGGAGCCAGCGCGGACTTCTCAGGGCTTCAGATGCAGTGCAATTCCCTTACTAACCTATAGAATTATAATGAGTATTCCTTCCTTCCATTTCTCCAGAGGAAATGCCAGACTTCATCATCTTTAATCACCTAGCCAGGATTATGTGTTAATAAATATTATGTTAATGATGTTGTACTTTTGACACAAGATGGCGCTGCATACCCACTGTATGTAGAACATTAAAAAAAACAAAAAAACACTCATTGGATGTGTTAGTGATACCTTTAATTGTAGTCTCACTTAGGAGAAAGTTACATTAGGCAAAAGACAATTGAATTAGACAATTGATCTTTATCATCAACACACATACACAGAGAGACAGGAAGAGAGAGATACAGAGAGATACAGACAGAGAGATACAGAGAGAGACAGAGAGAGATATAGAGACAGAGAGAGATACAGAGAGATAAAGAGACAGAGAGAGATACAGAGAGAGACAGAGATATAGAGACAGAGAGAGAGAGAGATACAGAGAGATAAAGAGAGAGATACAGACAGAGACAGATACAGAGAGAGACAGAGATAT
>OMKK01037611.1:3266-18626 GCA_900302305.1 Polymixia japonica | reverse complement strand
GGGGGGGGGACTTAGTTGGGGAAGGCGAGTCGGAAGACGTGGGTTTTCAGGGCGGTTTTGAAAGAGGGGAGGGTGGGTGCTGTTTTAATGTGGGATGGAAGTGGGTTCCAGAGAGAGGGGGCTGCAGCAGAGAAGGCTCTATCACCCCAGGTCCGGCGCTTGGTATTCGGGGTTTGGAGGAGATTAGCGTCGCCGGACCTGAGGGATCGGGAGGAGGCATGACGATGGAGGAGGTCAGATATGTAGGGAGGGGCCTGGTTATTGAGGGCTTTGTAGGTGGTGATGAGGATCTTGAAGTGGATTCTGAATTTGATGGGGAGCCAGTGGAGGTCACGGAGGACTGGGGTGATGTGTTCTCTGGAGCAGGTGTTAGTGAGGAGGCAGACAGCAGAGTTCTGAACATACTGAAGTTTATTGAGGACTTTGGTGGTGGTGCCGTAGAATAGACTGTTGCAATAGTCAAGTCTGGATGTAATGAATGAGTGGATGAGAGTTTCAGCGGCAGTGAGGGAGAGTTTAGATCTGAGGCGGGCGATGTTCTTGAGGTGGAAAAATGCGGTTTTTGTGATGTGATTGACATGGGGCAAGTAGGAGAGGGTGGGGTCAAAGATCACTCCAAGGTTGCGGACGTGGGTTGCGGGGGTAACAATGGAGCCATCTATACTGAGGGAGAAGTTGTGGGTAGAGCAAGTGAGGGAATCGGGGCCAATGATCAGGACTTCGGATTTGTTGCAATTGAGCTTGAGGAAGTTAGTTTGCATCCAGTTTTTAATGTCGGTGAGGCAGGTGATGAGGGTGGAGAGGGTGGAGGTAGTGATGGTTTTGCAGGGGAGGTACTGTAGATCTGGGTGTCGTCGGCATAACAATGAAATTGAAGGCCATGGCGGCGAAGGAGCTGTCCAAGGGGGAGCATGTATAGAATGAAGAGGAGGGGACCCAACACCGAGCCCTGGGGAACACCATGGATGACAGGGGTTGTGGCTGATTTGCAGTTGTTTATGGAAATGAATTGTAGTCTGTCTGAGAGGTATGAGCGGAACCAGGTGAGGGCAGTACCAGTGATGCCGATGGATTCAAGGCGTGAAGTGAGGATAGAGTGATTGATGGTGTCGAAGGCGGCACTAAGGTCCAAGAGAATGAGGATGTTGAGGAAACCAGTGTCAGAAGAAAGCAGGAGGTCATTGGTCACTTTGATAAGGGCAGTCTCTGTGCTGTGGGTAGAGCGGATTGGAATTGTTCAAATAGGTTGTTGGAGCTGAGGTAGGTGGTGACTTGTGAGGCGACGACACGTTCCAGAACCTTAGCCAGAAAAGGCAGGTTGGAGATGGAACGGTAGTTGTTGGGGGAGTCAGGGTCGAGACTGGGTTTTTTAAATATGGGCGTGACTGCAGCCAGCTTTAGGGGGGAGGGGACGTGTCCAGAGGAGAGAGAGGAGTTGACCACTTGAGTGAGGAGGGGGACGAGAGTGGGGAGGCAGGCCTTAAGGAGGCGGGTGGGGAGTGGGTCCAGTAGACAGGATGCGGCTTTCATACCAGCAACCAAGGAGGATAGTGCGGATGGAGTGATGGAGGAAAAGGAGGGGAAGGAGTGTCCAGTCGTTAGCGGGGGCTGGGAGTCAGGTCGTGTGGAGGAGGAGGAGGGGGAGGTGGGGGAGGAGGCCAGCTGGTTGTGGATTGTGGTGATTTTGTCATTAAAAAAGGAAAGGAAGTTATTGCATTTTTCAACAGTGAAAGAGTGTGGGATAGTGTCCAGGGGCTGCAGGAGTTTGTTGATGGTGGAAAAGAGCACTTTAGAATTGCCATGGCCAGACTGGATGATTTGTGAGTAATAGGAGGAGAGGATGGAATTGAGGGTGTCTTTGTATAGTTGGGTGTGTTGTTTATAGAGGTCAGAGTGGATGGTGAGACCAGTTTTCTTAACAAGTCTTTCCAGCTGTCTTCCCTGGGATTTAAGGTGGTGGAGCTCATCAGTGTACCAGGGGGCAGTGTGTGTGAATGAGACCAGTTTGGATTTTCTGGGTGCAAGGAGTTCGAGGCAGGACGAGAGTGATGTGTTGTATATGGTTACCAGCTTGCCAGGGGAGTCATTATGGGTGAAGGGGGAGTCAGAGATGGCCTCAGAGAGGCAAGTGGAGAGAGATGATGGGTTAATGGACTTGAGGTTCCAAAAGGTTATGGTGCGTTTCTGCATGACGTGGGGGGAGGGAGTGTCCATTTGGAAGGTGATGGCCAGGTGGTCTGAGATGTTGAGGTCGGTGGAGGACAGGTGGCTGATTGTGATGCCAGTGGAGCAGACAAGGTCCAGGGTGTGTCCTTTACTGTGGGTGGGGAAGTCGACATGTTGGGTGATTTCCAGGAGATCAATTGCTGTTTTGCAGTCAGAGAAGTCCACATGAATATTGTCACCCATGAGAAGAACAGATGGGGATATGGCTGTGAGCTGTGTGAGAAATTCAGACAAGTCGGAGAGGAAGTCAGAGTTGGGCTTGGGGGGGCGGTAGATGGCTGCAATGACAAGGGGTTTGGGGCCAGACAGTTTGAAAGAAAGGGATTCGAATGATGTGGGTGCCTGGATGGTCGTTGGGCTGATCTTAATTTTTTGCCGGTGGATGATAGCAATACCACCACCGCAACCATCCAGGCGGGGTTTGTCCAGGTAAGTGTATCTGGTAGGTGTGGTTTGGTTTAGTGCAAAGTATTCCAGTGGTTTTTGCCAGGTTTCTGTCACGCATAATAAATCCAGATTTGAGTCCGTTATGAATTCACTGATGATGAGACCTTTGTTGCTGAGTGAATGTGTATTGAATAGTGCGCAGTTGAGTTGAGATTGAGGTATATTTCCAGTGGTGAAGGTGGCAGAGTTGTTGACAGAAGGAGATTATGAGAGGAGTGTGGAGGGAGACACACAGTCAGCACAGGCCAGGGACCTCAGGTTGGAGGCAGACACGTGAGGTTTGTTGTGGTGACGTAATCCATGTGCGGCAGTGCGCTTGCTGGACCAGATAGCCGGAATGGCATGGTCAGAAACAGACGAGCAGATGAGCCTTTGTCGGGAGCCTCTGTGGATGTACCTGGGACGGCGTAATAATCCCAGGAATCTGATGGTTGGAATACAGGGGGGTGGAGAGAGGCAGTTGTTGAGTTTGCGAAGCAGGGAGGTGGAGTATTGCAGCATTATGGAAGCCGGTTAGCAGAAAGCTAACGCTGTTAGCCGCTGAGAAGCAGCCAACACGGGTTAGCCTCGGCAGACAGCAGAAGCGATCGGGAGAAAACGTTGTGCGGACAGGCAGAGCAGTCCAGGAATTGTCCGGGTATCGTGGGAGAGACGTCCAGATGGGAGAAAGGTAGCGCTGATATCCAGAGATGTGGAAAAAGTGCCAGTAGATCGGGGCTAGCGGACAGGCTAACAGCTGATCGACAGCAGCAGGCAGCGCAAGCGAGTAAGATAAGTGGCTAAAACAGCTGCCTACAACAATTGTCAAAGAGAACCAGGTAGGAACAGAAGCAAAGCGGTTTACACCTGTCCACAAGTAATCAGAGGCGTAGATGACGCACAAAAACAATAATTTCGTCGGATAGAGAAGCGGCGACAGACACGCCAGCATCCTCTCACATCCGGGACACCAACCTGAGAGAGGTTGGAACACAGAAACAAGAGAATTCTCAGGACAATTAGAATGGCTGGAAGCGTAACTGACGGGATAGACAAGTTTACGATCTGACGGTGCACTGCTGGCATCCCAGGGTAGATGTAGTATCGCTGATGAGATACCGGTGTGTCTAGAGTAGACTGCAATTCCCGGCGCGGCCTGCGGACCGGAATCACACACATACCACACACATACATACAGCCCAGAGAAACCCCACCCCTGCACCGCCAACCCCCACTGCTACTCCGCAGAAGTGGAGGGCATGACAGTACCCCCCCCTCTACAACTGCCTCTTGGCGGTCGATGGTCCAAGATCCGGGAGCGGGGTTTCCAGGAACACTCCTCTGGTCCATAGCCCTTCCAGTCCACCAGGTACTGCCAGCCTCGCCCCCTGCGGTGTATGTCCAGTAACTTATTGACCGTGTAGGCCGGGTGGTTGTCGATGATCCTGGGGGGGAGGAACAGGTGCGGGGGGAGATAGAGGGCTAGAGGATACAGGCTTTAACTGGGAAACATGGAATGTAGGATGAACCTTCATGGAACCTGGTAGCTTCAGCCGAACAGCACAGGGATCGATCACATACACTACCTCAAATGACCCCACATACCGGGGAGCGAGCTTCCGGGACTCCACCTGGAGAGGAAGGTTCTTTGCAGCTAGCCATACCTTCTGTCCTGGAGTGTACTGCGGTGCCACTACCCGTCGACGGTTGGCCTGACACTGTGCCTGACCCGACGCCTTGAGGAGAGAGGCGCAAGCCCACCTCCAAGTCCATCGACAGCAGCGCAGGTGCTCCTGCACCTGCAGGGCACTGCCAGTTCCTCCTCCTGCTCCGGAAATAAAGGAGGCTGGTAGCCCAGTGAGCACTGAAATGGGGACATCCCCATAGAAGTGTTGACCAGGGTGTTGACCTGGGCGTATTCCACCCAGGGAAGCTGGGCGTTCCAGGACGATGGGCTGCTGACTGATGCGCAACGGATAGATGCCTCAATTTCCTGGTTAGCTCTCTCCGTCTGCCCGTTAGACTGAGGATGGTAGCCGGAGGAGAGACTAACCGTCGCCCCCAGGGCAGAACAGAAAGCCTGCCACACCTGAGACGTAAACTGTGGGCCTCGGTCTGACACAATGTCCGAGGGAATCCCATGGGCCCTGAAAACATGGGTTACTAACAGGTCTGCCGTCTCCCTAGCAGAGGGGAGTTTAGGCAAAGCAATAAAATGTGCTGACTTGGAAAAATGATCTATGACGGTAAGAACAGTAGTGTTACCTTCTGAGACAGGGAGGCCAGTAACAAAGTCCACTGCAATGTGCGACCAGGGTCTGTGAGGGATTGGCACGGGATGCAGCAGTCCACTACTGGGCCAGTTTGATGATTTATTCTGAGCGCAGGTTGAACATGCCGCAATGAACGCCCTGGTGTCCGCATCCATCGTTGGCCACCAGAACCGCCTCCGGATGAAGTCCAGAGTGCGGCAAGCTCCCGGGTGACAGGTCAGTCGCGTGGTATGCGCCCAACCCAGCACCCAAGAGCGCACCGCCTCTGGAACGAACAGACGGTTGGCCGGACCGTTACCTGGCCCGGGGTCCCGGTCCCCCGCCTGCCGCACCGGCACCTCGATCTCCCAGGTCATGGATGCGATGAGGCAGGTAGATGGTAGGATGGTCTCGGGCTTGGAGCTGACCTCCTCCGGGGGATGGATCTGGGATAGCGCGTCCGGCTTTGTATTTTTGGATCCAGGTCTGTAAGTAAGGGAAAAAAAAAAAAGTTCAGCCTCCTGGCTGTCTGGAGGTACGCCAAGTTCTTGTGGTCCATCCACACTATGAACAGCTGCTTGGCTCCCTCCAGCCAGTGTCGCCACTCTTCCAGTGCCAGCTTTACCGCCAACAGCTCCCTATTCCCCACATCATAATTGCGCTCAGGGGGAGA
Organism: Polymixia japonica; assembly: GCA_900302305.1. Taxonomy (NCBI): domain Eukaryota; kingdom Metazoa; phylum Chordata; class Actinopteri; order Polymixiiformes; family Polymixiidae; genus Polymixia; species Polymixia japonica. Next base: position 13,049 of record OMKK01037611.1, on the reverse strand, counting down.
CAGTCTCTTGGAAAAGAAAGCACATGGGTGGACTCGCTGATCAGTGGCGGCACACTGCGACAGGACCGCACCTACCCCGGTGTCTGAGGCGTCCACCTCCACGATGAACTGGCGGTCCTCGTCTGGCTAGGTGAACACCGGGGCAGACACGAACCACCGCTTCAGGTCCCAGAACACCTGCTCCACTTCAGGAGTCCAGCGGAATAACCTGGTCGTGGAAATGAGAGAAGTGCCGCTATGCGGCTGTAATTCTGAATAAAACGTCTGTAGAAGTTCGCAAATCCCAATAACCGCTGCAGCTGTTTCAGCGTCGAGGGTGCGGGCCACTCCGCCACCGCCCTCACCTTCTCAGGGTCCATGCTCACCTTCCCCTGAGAAATGATATACTCCAAGAAGGAGACGGATGGCACGTGGAACTCACACTTCTCGGCTTTAACAAAGAGTCTGTTCTCCATCAGCCGCTGCAGCACCTGCCTCACCTGCCTCTCATGCTCCTCCTGTGACTGCGAAAAAATTAAAATATCGTCCAGGTACACAAACACAAAAGAATTGATCATGTCCCTCAACACATCATTTACCATGGCTTGGAATACTGCGGGAGCGTTGGTGAACCCGAATGGCATCACCAGGTATTCAAAGTGTCTGAGAGGTGTATTAAAAGCTGTCTTCCACTCGTCCCCCTTGCGGATCCGGACGAGGTGGTAGGCATTATGCAGATCCAGCTTAGAAAATACTTTAGCCCCTTGGAGGGGAACGAACGCTGCGCTGATCAAAGGGAGTGGGTATTTGTTCCTCACCGTAATTTCGTTCAATCTGCGGAAGTCAATGCAAGGGCGTAGGGTCTTTTTTATCCACGAAAAAGAAACCCGTGCCCACTGGGGAGGAAGAGGGCCGAATAATTCCAGCAGCGAGCGAGTCCAGAATATAGGTCTCCATGGCAGTGTGTTCCGGGCGCGAGAGATTATACAACCTCCAACTAGGGAGAGGAGCCCTGGGCAGAATCTCAATGGCACAGTCATACGATCGGTGGGGGGGCAGTGACAGGGCTTGTTGCTTGCTAAAAACAGTGCCTAAGTCATGGTAACAGACCGGAACCGTGGTTAAGTCAATGGTCTCGGGTGGACACGGTGTGGCAATGCGGGCCGGGGGTGCGGCGGAACCCACACAGTGAAAATGGCAGTACTTGCTCCAAGTGGTGATTCTCCCCTGAATCCAATCAACCTGGGGATTGTGCAGGCGGAACCAGGGGTAACCCAGAACTAAGGGGGTAGTGGGGCAGTCTATGATGTGGAACAGCAGTTCCTCACTATGGTTACCAGACACAAGTAAATGGATAGGAGCGGTGCTTAACACGTGCAATGAGGGAGCCGTTCATCGCGTGCGCCTCGATAGCCTACTCCAAATGTTCAGTCTCAACCCCCAACTCCTGTACTAGACCTCTGTCAATGAAACTCTCATCCGCCCCAGAGTCCAGGAGGGCGGTGAGAGACCGAGAATGAGTGCACCACCGGAGCGCAGCAGTGAGTTGGGGGCGAGAACACAAGGAGTAATCCGCTGGGCTTGCCAGTATTCTCCAGACTACTGGCGAGCCAGGTCATTTCCCGGACGATGGGGATACTCAGCGCGGAAATGGCCACGCTGGCCGCAATATAAACACTCGCCTTGTTTGATTCTACGCGCTTTTTCCTCCGTGGAAATCTGCACCCGGCCCAATTGCATGGCCTCCGGTTCGGCGCCGGCCGAGTCCCCACGGAGGCGTTCAGGAGAGCCACTCAAGAGGGACGGACGTGGATTACGCGTAGCGAACGGGACCGGGGACGGAGAGTGCTGCCCTTTCTCCCTACGATGTTCACGCAACCGGTTGTCAATGCGGATTGACAAGGCGATTAAGTCATCCAAGCTGTCAGTGTTGTCTGCGGAGTCAGTGGAGTAAGAACTGGGCTGCTGTTATCACGATATCACGATATCACGATATTCAATGTGTTGCCTAGCCAATTTGATGGGCTTTAAGGCCTAGTTGATTGGGTTTGGTGAGTTTGTGTCTGTCTGAGCTATGGGATGTTGTGTTTGAGAGAATGGACCTCAATCGTTATCTGCATATGGATAAAGTTACTTCCAGTTGAAATCCATTACTTTAAAACAGTGTCATGAAAAAAATGGAAAATTTGTGTTCATGTACAGTACACAAATCTATTCTATTAAATTTTGTGACTGAGCACGAACTGCCGTGATAGTGTGTTGCATACTCAATGAGTATGTACTGCATACTCGAGTAACAATTAAAGGTGCTATTGACAACATTCAGCCACTAGATGTCGCACTCCCCTTCCCACCTTCCATTGCAGAGTTTATATAAATGAAGGTACAAAAATCAGTCGACTGATAACATAGCCTACATGCGAAGCAAAACGTTTGATTACACAACAATATTAAAGTGGCTCTACAGAATACTTCTATGATTTCAGCCTGTAGTTTGCCTGGGTCCAGACCTTTGAATCCACCCACTCCACCGAGTTGACTGCTTCTGGTCTGGTATCATGACATGAAACAGCGGTTTCTCGGTTGAAAGAGCAGCCGATCCAATGAGCGCCACAGGGGGACTAGCGATTAGCCAATCAGCGCCACGGGCGGGACTAACAATTAAAGGTGCTATTGACAACATTCAGCCACTAGATGTCACACTCCCCCTCCCACCTTCCATTGCAGAGTTTATGTAAGTGAAGGTACGAAAATCAGTCGACTGATAACAGCCTACATGCAAAGATCAGATCAAAGTATACTCAAATAGTAGCCTATCACATGACCAGGCAAGTGGCAAATTGTAATTACGATCTGTTGTGCATTGGTTTGGGCAGAAATACCACCAACATCAACAATAGGAATCTATATTTTTGCTTTTGTTCTGTTGCCACAGAGCTGTTTTGCCCTTCAACGACACAATGAAGAGGAGAGGATGCGCATTGGGTATGAAATGCATGCATGTTTGGTCAGGGTAACCCCTAGTGGTATGTACCAAGTCACCATCACATACATTCTCCACCAAGAAGAGCAGCATGCATTTCCTGCTAACTATGTTAAATCAAAGTATAACCATTATTCAGTCAACAATCATTACTACAGTCAATCATTTACACTGTGTATATATACATTTTGTGGAATTTGATCAATAGCCTGTATTTCACATTCAGGTAGTAATGCTAGCAGTGAGCCTAATCCGTATCGAGTAGTACTGAGTCGTATTGTCAGTAGATGTACTGCTGAATACAGTGATTTTAGGAAGCTTGAGTGTACCAGATGATGCCAGTATGCAGGTTATGTATTGAACGTACCAGTACTTTCTCCATCAAGACGAGCAGTACGCATTCCCTGCTTACTAATCATTATGCAGTCAACAAGCATACCGACAATCAATCATTGTTTTCATTTTACATATTGTATATGTTTGATGGAATTTGGTGGATTTGATCTTGAGTTTGATCTTGAGTTTGAATTGAGTTTCCCAGTTTTGGGTCCTAAAAGCCAGAAGTGTTAGCCATGGGCAGTGTTGCCAGATCGGATTGACATTTTCCAGTCCAATTACAACTCAAAACCCATCCAATCACGTAAAACAACACTAGAAAACCATGGGTGTAATGTTACACATTTGTGATTATGTGGTTCCTATTAACAGCAACAAATACCCATAGATATCCCAGTTGGTTCTCATAGCCATATATAGATCAAAGAGTTAAGTCAGGTGACTTATCCTTAAACTATTTCTCTTGTTTGTAAAGCACATTTGTAACCCTGTTTTGAAAAGTGCTATATAAATAAAGATGATTATTTTGATCATTATTAATATGTTTTTTCAACATGTGTGTTGTTACAGAATGGTGGCAGTGATGATTAGGGCACTAACATTTCTCCTGTTGATTAGGGTGTGTAGCTGACACAGTGTGTCAATATCAGAGTTTGAGGAGACATTATAAAACTCCTTGAATATTAGATAATTTAAGTTCATGCTACAATGGAAATCAGCCGCAGCAGTAATAATATTTAATGTCTTCCATGCTCTGTGTTACTGTTCTCGAGATCTCTTAATGCATGGTCAGAATTTTGCTTTGTTAGCTGGTCTCCTGTGACAAGGATACTTACAGCTGACTTCTCCCCTTTGTCAACAACAGGTACATATGAGACGTACTTGTCATTAATGAAGCATATTGCTTTAATCATGTCACTTGATTTTTTCATCTACATCCAGCAAACCCAAAGGTGTTATTGGAGTTTTTTGGGCCATTTCTAATATTCAAGTCCACTTCACATTTTCTTTAAAGTGCTGAAATGATGTAAAGTTGGAGACAACAACTCAACCAATCAGTTGCTTAAATTCATTTTGAGGCAATTTCAGTTATCCTGGTTGGGAACAATCTCTGACATTGGGACTTGTAGGACAGATCTGACTTTATCTTGTGGTAGATGTGCTGCACTGACCTTTTCCTGGTTTCCAACCATTAGCAGCTAATGGTAGTCAACCATTTGATGTGATGGATAAATACCTGGTGCCCTCCATCTTCTGAATATTGTTGAATCTGAATATATTAAATAGGTTTTGACCAAATGCTGTATTAGCTCGCTGTATTATTATTTTTACTTTGCTCTTGTGGCTGTATATGGTTCCTTTGGTACCTAGGGTCAAGTAGCGTTGCTTTCTTCATTATCATCTGGGTTGCATCACTGTTGTATTTGTCCATGACCTCTTCCAGAATTACCTGTTTTAGTTGAGCTGTCAAGTGGTTGGCATCATCTGTCTCTGCCACTGCCAGCATTTCACTATGCAGCCTATAGACAACTTGTTGCATGGCAGCAATGGGACAAGAACACAGGGCTGTGATTCCCAGTTGCGGTGTCTGGAGAAACAAATATCCAGATCCACATGGACAATATGTAGGTTTTTATCCCTAGGAGGGTGTAATTACTTCCATATTATTCTGCACTACTACTGTGCACTTTACTGCAATTTTTGATTTAGTGCATTTAGATATTTTATGTATATAACAGTTTTCTAATTTTGTTTCATGTTTAGCATTGTTTGGTTACAATTACAGCATAAACCACACACAATACCATGATTATTCTTCTTTCTTACAATGTAATATCAGTTCGTCTAATGATGCATAAAAGATGACATTTCGGGACATGGTATAAGAGTTTATTTAATTCCAAAATAATACTATATACAAAACAGACGTGGGATATAATCTTATTGTAAAATGGTACATTTCTCAAATAATAACATTTACAGTGCCAGGTAAGAATGAATAATGCATTCTGGACATTTCAGAATGAAAATACCCAATCAACTAGTAACACAACTTTTAAAACATGATTCAGTGCAGCTAATAGTGCAATGTAGTGTAGTTGATGTATTCCGTATCAATGATTTCCAATAGTTTGTCAGAAAATGCTAATTCTGACATTCCTGTATATTCCAAGACCTAATATACAGTATAGTCAACTTTGTATCTAGGTAGATTTTTATGAGAAGCACAACAATTCATTCCTACAGATATTTTTCCAACATTTTGGAATAAACCTCATGAATATTGTATGCAAATACTTGTGCAATGTTTTTCAGCTATGGTCTTCATCTTGGATCAAATTGTCTCATTGTGATTGGCACCTTCATTGCCCCCTGTGACTATATTTTCTTTTGTTTTTATTTCTGGGTGTGGGCAAAACAAAGAATGTGCGGGCAGGTCGCAGATGTGGGATGATACAATCACAAACGTGTGTGTTGCCAATTTTCTAATTCCAATGCAATGTCTGGTTATTGATTTCTGTCTACTGATGAACAATAAAATATCTTTAAAAATAAATGCATCAACTCAACAGTTTATTGCATATTATCAACAGACCTTATCAAAACATTAATGATAGGCTATTGGCATTGCATGTCGACATCTACCGTATTTGTTTACCTATCAAGCCAGGTTGCGTTCATGTAAGTCAGATCTGCACAGTCTTTCAGCTGATCTTCACAACATTGGACAAGGGTTGTAATTGAACAAATAGGAATCTATGATATAATGATCAGTTGCTCTGTGTAGAATCTGCAGATTCCTGAGTCCCGCATCACAGCACAGCAAGAGATGGCACAGCTTGCCACATCTCTCTTTTAACTGTATTTTAGCAATTATCTCACATTTGATATGTGCTTAATAGAAGCACCAGAATACAATTGAATTGACAACATTGTTGAAAAACACTGAGGACAGATCCTGGTTAAATAAATGTAGGTTTAGTGATTACATAGCAGTATCGAGTCGTGAGACTTATATCAACAGGTCGGGTTGGTTTGCAGAAGTAATGGGCAGTATTGGGTTGTGGGGTGGGTATGGCATTGCACGTTGCAGGGGCAGGTCTTGAAAAATCAGACCCATGCAGGACTATATGAAGCAGGGCTTTGCAGAAAAAGAGCCTCAATGCTCAGCAAAAACACCTTTGGGGAAATCAAGGTTAGAAATACCATAAATTATTAATCATAAACAGTACAAATCAAATCTAATGCAGGTACATCTCTCCTTATCTTTTCTAACTAGGTCGGGTGGTGGCAGTGAACATTACTAGCCCCAACACTCTCATCAAGGGTACATTAGGAGGCGAGGCCCTTCTCTCTGTCTGCTATAGCAGTCTCAGCACCGACCTGCCCGTCATCAAGTGGCAGCTTCAGAGGGACAAGCTTGTCACTGTGGTCCAGTCCATTGGTACTGACATTATTGGGAACCTGAGGCCTGAGTACCAGGATCGCATCCTTGTGTTTGAGAATGGAACGCTGCTACTTCACAACCTTAAACTCTCAGATGAGGGAACATACGATGTTGAGATCTCCATCACAGATGATATCTTTACAGGAGAGGGCACCATTACACTTACGGTAGATGGTAGGTGAAAAAGTTCTTTAGTAAGATTATATATTGAATGCAAGAGATTCCCAACGATTATTTTTTCTAAATTGTGTATGCATGACTTTAGTTTGCTGATGATGTAGGACTTTAGCTAACTGACAATGAGGAATGAACAAAACGATATTAACAATATTAAGTTTGATCTTTCAAAACCATGAAACACTTCAACATGATATATAGACTATCATACCTCACTGATCTCCCACAGAGCCCATATCTAGGCCTTATGTCCACATGGAGGCCTCATCGGTGCTTGAGCTCAGCGAACACTTCACCCTCAACTGCTCCCATGAAAATGGAACCAGGACTACATACAGCTGGTTAAAAGGTGGGAAACGTCTGTCCAATGAGACGCGGTTTTTGTTGTCGCCTGATCAGAAGCTTTTGACCATCACACGGGTGCTGATGGCAGATGATGACATCTACAGCTGCACAGTGGAGAATCCTATAGGCAGCATGAGGAGCCTGCCTATCAAATTGACTGTCTACAGTAGGTGATATTGCCTTGAATACATATCAGTGCTTGCAATCCTAAGGGGAGGGGAATAAAACCTCTTCATGAAGGGGAATAAATACTGTATTAGGCATATGAGGGGGGCAGCAGGATAAGCAGTGGATACGTTCCAATAGAATAACCAATAGACCAATAGATAGTTGTACCAATAGAATAACCTAGAAACGCATCAAGCAAAAGGGCTGAAACATTTTGAGACAAGGGTTAACTCTTACAGGCTGATTATCTGTCCAGAATTATTAGTGTCCCCATTTCCTAGGGGGTAATAGCCTGCTGTAAAAAAAAAATCCACCGCATGAATTTTCTCATAGTGCCACCCACAGGCCATCAAAATGAAACATTGCTCTCATGTTTGAACTAACGGTTTGAACTGTACTATCATTGCACGTAGGCTCTTGGAATTTGGTACATGCGGGCAACCCGCGGTACTTCATTTCTTTGACTTTGCACTTGTGGCAGAGCTGCTAAGGTGCTTGGCCCGGTTCAGAACTGCTTGCAGCACTAGTTATTTGGGTTTGTAATTGTATTTTATCCATCTTGACTGTGGAGTGAGGTTACCCAATACCAATTGACACTATTAACATAGCTGGAGATGCTCTTCATAGACTGCTGTTGAAAAATTTGTCTGGGTAGGACAAATGTGGGAAATTCCTGGCTGCGCACAGGAAGTTATGCGTTTTATGCATTGAAATCTAAGTGTAGGAAGGCTGGATAAAGCACCTGGGGCTAGCAGTGGTAACTAGGCTGGCAAGTATTTACTGAGCGACACTGGCTGCTACAACATCTTCGTTGTAGTCTGAGCATCATTTCAATTACTTCTTGCTGCCAGAGAGGGAAAATCCTGGATTTCAGCTTTAACGAATTACATTCAAAGCATTTTAATTTGCATTCACTTCAAGTCAACTGAAGTGATTCTAACTGAATCAATGAAAAACAGGTTTTCACTTAAGGTTTCTTTGATACATAATGTATGTCAATGTGCATAGACAACCATGGGCGACAAGGAGTTACTACCTTAGCTTATATATTATATTATATATTGCATATTTGCATATTTGTACAGGCAAAAAAAGATTTTTTTGGTCTGCCAAAACAAAGCACCACAATGGGCTTCAATCAGCGTAGTGTGTGCAGGCTAGCCAGCCGAACTAGTCAAAATCTTCATTCACCGCCCCTCGATGCACCATCACCTGCAGTTGGTCAACAATGTCACGTCATTGGTAGCATTTTTTACGTGTGCTAGGTTATTCTATTGGCCATTTTCAATGGCATTCCAACAAATATCTGTTACATGTTTTTTAATGTATGTCACTCAATAAAATACTCAAAATGCTTTAAAAAAAAAACGGCTATGAAATGTACACAGATGGAAATGCAGTTGTTGAAATAACGACTATTTGTAGCCCGTCCAACACCATCTGTAATATGTTAAAATCCAACAAAAACTCAAATTACCACATTGTATTGTACAATATGATTTTATGGTGATCATCTGAAAGCGTTCCTACTCTCACCTATGGTCATGAGCTTTGGGTCATGACCGAAAGGACAAGACCCCGGATACAAACGGCCGAAATGAGTTTCCTCCGTCGGGTGGCTGGGCGCTCCTTTAGAGATAGGGTGAGGAGCTCAGTCACCAGGGAGGAGCTCGGAGTAGAGCTGCTACTCCTCCACATCGAGAGGGGCCAGCTGAGGTGGCTCGGACATCTGTTCCGGATGCCTCTGGGACGCCTCCCTGGGGAGGTGTTCCGGGCATGCCCCACCGGGAGGAGGCCCCGGGGAAGACCTAGGACACGCTGGAGAGACTATGTCTCTCGGCTGGCCTGGGAACACCTCGGGGTCCCACCGGAAGAGCTGGAGGAAGTGTCTGGGGTGAGGGAAGTCTGGGCGTCTCTGCTCAGGCTGCTGCCCCCGCGACCCGGCCCCGGATGAAGCGGAAGAAGATGGATCTGAAAGCTTGTCCTCTCTCCGTTTTGATTGTGCCTCTCTAATTTCTGGTCTTTGTTTTTGCAGTCTGTCAAACAGATCCTCCCCTCAGTCTGTAAGCCGGAAAACCTTGCTTCTTGTTAGGGGTTCAAGCCAGCATTTTTGTGCTGGTTTATTAGGGGTTCAAGCCCAAAGGAATGAAACCCTATTGTTTTTGTGCTGGTTTATTATTATTAGTGGTTCAAGACCAAAGGGCTGTTATGATTATGATCTAAAAAATGATATTATTCCCCTACGCCATTGCATTTTTGAGGGGCTTGGGATGCTCAAAAACTCAGAAAAGTTGACACACACGTCAGAACTGGCGGAAATTGCAAACCTCTGTAATGATTGGGCTCA
>OMKK01037592.1:0-28903 GCA_900302305.1 Polymixia japonica | reverse complement strand
ATTTGTTTTTTGTTTTCTGTGTGACCTGAACAGACACACACAAACACACACACACATACAGACTCACACAAACATGACCTGAACAGACACACACAAACACACACACACATACAGACACACACACACATGACACACACAGACACACACAAACATACACACACTTCTAGGGGACAAACTGTTTCAGTCTTCTTCTTGACTTTTTAACTTTACATTCAGAGCTTCTGTCATTATTTGCATCAAGCTTCCTTTATTTCTATGATAAGATCCCAGCCAAGTTACGCCTCTGCCACCTCCGCCAGGGTTTGACTGAAACAGTGTTCACTTCTGCGGATGGTCTTTCCGTGCGATATTCTTTCGTCTATCAAATTTGCGCGCCCTGGGAAAATATATTCCCTGTGCAATTCACTTGGAATTCATTACATCGGGTTTTCCATTTTACATATCGGAACAACATCTTTGATTTGAAACATGCCCCGAGCTCAACAGCCGTCCTATAGCGGACCCTCTGAGACGGCGATGCACAAGTTAAATCGAGTGTGTTGTAGTATTGTCACGTAACTCAGATCATCAGCGATCTACAACACATCTGCACCACTGTTCTTCCAGATGTGGCTGCATCAGCTCATATTGATTCTATTCTGTTTGCAGCACTTTTCCTTCACTGGTTGTTAAACCCCAGACGATGTCCGAGTTGTCTCGAATCCCCCAAACTCTGCACAATTAAAGGTCACAAGACCCTGGTGGTTCTCCTGATTACGGACTTCCTTGTAATTGGCGAGCTATTGAAATCAAGGCCTGCTGGTACAGAGACTGGGTAAAAGGTCAAATGAATTTCAGGAGACAGCAATAGCGATGAAGGTACAGTTGGGCTGGAGGAGGGCAGACCGTTACTCATCTCATTATACATCTCAGATTAGCTCCGGCTAAAGATGAACACAAAGAACCCGTTGCACTTCTCTTTACAAAGTTAGCTACTAAAGTATGAAGCGCAAATCCTGTGTCAGCTTTTTTTATAATTGTCCGCGGTGCTCCACGGTTGCTAGCTTGAACAACGGTTTGTGCATTAACATTAACAAGTACTAAGACAGCAAGAAAACGCTCAACAGTCAGAACAGAACCTGTCATGCCTCCCCCCACTATATCCACACACCCCGTCATCTAAGAAAACCACAACTTTACTTTGTTTTTTACATGTAATTCCATATAAAAATGACATTTTGAGAGCGAATAAGGGGGTTATATACAAGGTTTCTATTTGGAGTTAGATTTTATTGGACATTAGGGCCTGAGGCTGAGGAGATCCCTGAGTTTACCAGCCCTCGTGAGATGAATAAGAATAGATTGCCATATCTCTTGAAATCTGTTAAATTTCCTCATTATGTCATGATCCTTCCCATGTGCAATGTGGTAGAAAGTGCTGAGAGCCAGGTTTCAAAAAGGATCTCACGCTTCATTTAAATATACACTGATTTTATTTGACGTCTAATATCAATTTGTAACCAGAAGTGATGTCGGAAACGGTGATGAGTTCTATTCTGTACTTTTCTAGGACGTGACTTTGAATCTTACATGGTAATTGAGAAGACTGTGGCATATATCTAACATTCTTGATTATGTTTTCTAACAATTGGGTAAAGAAATGGGCCTTGAAGACCATGTGACATTTTAAGTCTGGAAGAAGCTATGGGAACATTTATCATGGGATAAAGAGTATCTCTCAGCATATTAATGTTCTAGTTTGACGCCTGAATGTTAACCTCTCAGGCATGGATGGACTAAAGCCACATTCGAAAATGTGAATAGGAAGATTTTATGTTGGCGACACTGTTGTACACCTTGGTTACAATGTCACTTATATCTGGATACATTTCAGTTACGGAGTTTACCTTTGATGCCAGTTACATTTATCTTGGAACTTGAGTCTTACTGAGGTTTTTGACATGATAGTTATTCATCTGAACTCTAAATCATTCATTATTTTTGAAGGGTATACTGCATCATATAGTTTATTTTGTGAAAAGGGATTCAAGAGATAAAGTCTCTATTGGGCTTTGCAGTGCTCAGTCTTCAGTAGACGAACAAGGGCCTTGTGAACCAAGTCACACAGCATCCTTCATAACGTTGTGTTTCTTAACAGAAATAACTGGATTGTCACCCTTTACTGTTTACTGTGAAATGTGTGTGATAGAATGGACAGCAGAGTCCGGTAAATCTCTTAATGGTTTCTAGATGTAAATATACACTGTATATGTTCTGTCTTTACCTCTCCGGGTCCTCCTCAACACCCTGCTCAGAGCGCTCAGCCACGTAATCCATGTCACAGCAACTAAAAGCTGGCGCTGACTTCTATCCAAGCCAGTGAGTTGGATAGATTCCCCAGAGAACTGTGAATGAAAGCAGGTCTGATAAAGCCATAGGTTTTTGTCTACACGCCAACAGGGAATTCCAGCGAGCAGTGAAGCACGGTATACCCCAGAGATGGAAACCCCCCCCCCCGGTACCATGTGAACCGTACAAGAGCGGCGCTTTAGCGGGTCGCCGTGTTTATAGATTACGCGAGCGCTCTCGGATAGGACGCTCTTAAGGTGACAAGGATCACAAACACATTCATGACTTCAGCGTATGACAGCGAATTAAATCTGCCTCTGTGCATTAGACCAGAATACGCAGGGTGCGGTTCACTTTGCAGGTACATTCTCCATCTGATGTTTTTCAAATTATTCCTAGCCGTTGTCCTTTGGGTAAACAAGACAAATGACATTTAACTGTTGCTGAAACGTTCGTATAATCCTTTCCATGCAGTGTCGTGGTCACTTGGAAAGAACTTAAATATTTTGGCTAATAGTTGACGGTGTTGACGGTTCCTCTCTTCATCTTAAATTAAGGACATGATGTTTTTGCATCTAAAATAGTGTGTATGCTCATTCTTATGTTTGGTTTGATTCTCTCTTTTAGGAATACCAAATTGACATCATCTTTGCTCAGACGTGGACAGACAGTCGCCTCAGATACAACAGCACAATTAAAATATTGACTTTGAACAGCAATATGGTTGGACTTATTTGGCTGCCAGATACCATCTTCAGAAATTCCAAGAATGCAGATTCCCACTGGATTACCACACCCAATCAGCTCCTTAGAATATGGAACGATGGGAAGATACTTTATACCTTAAGGTAAATAACAGAGGAAAACATTCTTTGGTTGGTGTAGTAGAACCTTAGTTATTTATAATTGCATTTATTGAGATTCTAACTCAGATTCTAACCTTGTGTGTCATTTCACACAAGGTCATTTAGAATAAGGGTAGAATCGTCCTATTTTTTGATAATCTGCCTGCATATATAATATAATCAGTGTTATTAAAGTGGTAAAGGTGTAATTTTAGTGACTATCCAAATAATGCTGTGATCTTCTTTACTAACAAGTGTGTTTATGTCAACTGCAAAGTCACGTTCTCTTTTAACATGTCCAATGTCCATTGTTGTTTGATGAGGTGACATTTATACCATATCCTATTAAGAATACTTTAAATACATTCTTGTCTCAAGTTATATATATATATATATATTGTTTATATTTATATAGATATTTGTAAGCAGAATATGAACATGTATATCAACGGTTTATCCAGATTAAAACCTTAAATGTCATATGAGCTATTATCGGGAAATCCATGTAAGTATTAATATCCTCACTGTGGCTATTAAACCCTATTTATGGTATACAGGTATTGTTAACAATAATTATGAGAGAACACTGATGGTCTTCTGTAAATATGAAGTGCCAAAAGTCAGTTCATTAAATATTATGGGCCCTATTTTCCAGACAGCGCGAATGTAGAGCATTGATCTTACGCTGGCGAAATGGCAATTTCGTTGGCTGCAAGAGGCAACGTGCAAGTGGGATAATTTGACAGCCTTTTAGGATTTGTGGATTTCTCTCTCAGCCGCGCCTGCCATTGACATCTCTATAATGAGGTACTGAGTGGACCCAGGCGCGGAGCTTACACGGGAGTCAAAAGTAGTGAAAAACTCAAAAGATACTTTACTCGAGTCAATACTTCAACCGGGCGTGACAACAAGGCGTGAGCTCGAGCTCAACGCACAGGAGAGGAGAAATCAAGACATGAGCATAGAACAACCAAACCACAGAACTTAAAGAGTAGACAACACGGGCGAAACAAATCATTATCAAACGCACACGCGTGCGACTAACTGACACACAGAAAATGGTCTTTGCTGCCCTCAAGTGGCCACCTGAGGAGCAGCAACAGGTGCGGTCCTTACGGTACCCCTCACCCTAGGAACGGCTCCCGACATTGTCCCAGGACCACCCGGCTGCCGATGATGAAACTCCTGGATCAGCTTGGGAACCTAAGAGCGCTCCTCTGGCCGGTATCCCTCCCAGTCCACTAGACGCCGGATTCTCCCACCGACTTGACGGGAGGCTGAGTCGGGGAGTAGGAGGTGGTCCGGTGGCCGGAGACGAGGGACAGGAGGATACATGGAAAGTAGGATGGATCCGCGTGGTCCGTGGGAGCTTAAGACAATATGTCACCAGGTTGATCCTTTTGATGATCTTGAAAGACCCAATGGGGGAACAACGGGGGGTTGGAAACCATACTGACATTCAAAAGGTGCGCATATTCGGCCCACACCAAGTGCTCCATGATGTTGGGTTGGATGATGCGAGGCAACACAGGGTCGTCTCCAGGTCCTGGTTTACTCTCCGTCTGCCCCTTAGCTTGGGGATGCAAAGCCAGATGAAAGACTTATCAAAGCCCCGAGAAGCTTACAGAGTGCTTTCCAAAAACTGAGACATGAACTTGGGACCCTGGTCAGACACAATGTCCTGAGGAATGCTATGGATTCTGAAGCCATGACCTCAGCAGTTTTTCGAGCAGATGAGTTGAGCTTGAGTACGGGAACAAAATGACAAGTCAACAATGACCAGAATGATGGTGTGCCCCTGAGATGGAGATAGAGCTGTCACAAGATCCACTGAGATATGAGACCTGGGGCAGGGGTAGTAGCCGCAGAAACCCGAGAGGGTGTAACTTGGGCTTGTTATTCTGGGCGCAGCTGAAACAAATGATCTGACTCTAAAACAAATGATGGCAGGCCACCAAAACCAAACCAAACTCCAAAGTCCTGGTGGCTCCCAAGTGGTCCATCAGGCTTGAAGAATGACCCCACTGCTGGACTCAACAGCAGACCAAACTAGGAACAAAGAGACAATGAGGAGGTCCAGGGCCTGGGTCGGCCTCCTGATGTTACGCCCTCCAATGGATGCTTAGCTCTCTCTAACTAGTGTCTCCAATCCTCCAATGCTAACTTAACTACCAACAGCTCCCTGTTCTCCAATGTCGTAGTTACGTTCAGCTGGAGGAAGTCGACAGGAGAAAAAGACACACACAGCTTGTTGTCCTTGCCGGCTCGTTGGGACAACACAGCACCCCAACTTCAGAAGAGTCACCTCGACCATGAGCGGGAGCGCTGGATCAGGGAGCACCAGGACCGACATTCATGTTAATAGTCAATAGGTCCCAGGATGGACTTCTCTGCCTAGCAGAACTGGGAAATAGACCCAGTCAGAGGCGCTGAAGATGGAGCTGATGTTTGTTCGTAGAAATTCACAAATCCCAGGAATTGCTGGACCTGCTTGACTGGCCACCTGAGGAGCAGCAGCAGGTGCTTGTTGTCAAAGACTACTCAGACCACGTCTTAGTACAAACACCGGCATTCTGCGCTATTTCCATGACTTTAGCAGGCAGAGGCACATGTAAACAAAGACCTCTCCTAAATCACACAAACCTCTTTTGTGTACGCCGTCTTGGTCTATTTCACTTGGATGTAAATCATCAAACCAATGACTACTGTAACTGAATGCAGTACAGCACAAACATTCTGCAAGTGGTTATTGCGTAAATCATTGTCTTTCTACATAAAACAGTTCACGTGTGTCATTACAGGCAGGGATTCCAACGTGTCAATGGATGGTCATTCAACGGGAAAGGGAGGGAAAAGGAGAGGAGGAAAAAGGAGGAAAGGAAAGGAGACTCTGCTGAGAAGGAAGACACGTTAAAAGGCTGTCGAATTATCGGATTTGCGCGTCGTCTCATATCGCATTAAAATCAGGCTGCGTAGGTACAGGGAGCGTGTTTATCGCCAAGGGATCTCGTTTAGCTTCCTGTTGAGAATGCAAGCGGAAGCTGCACCTCTCCTGGTCAGTCCTGGTCGAGGTCTACTGTATAATGTTATAATGTTAATGTTAAGTCATACAATATTTACCACATTCCCTCTTGAGCCAAGTACTGCTTTAAATTCTTGTCTCAAAGCTCAGAATTTAAGTTTTGAAATAAAAGAAGAGTTCTTGAAGAAAGAATCTTGACACCCCATAGAGAATTAAACAGAAAAGATCAATTTCACAATACAAAAAACTTTTATTGTAAATCTAAACAAACATAGATGCACATTCTAGGAATTTAAACTGAATTGATTTGAAAGGTGAAAGGACCAATTACTGGCCCAGTTAGTTAATGATCCTTCAACCTCAAAGTCTCCTCATCTGCAGCCACCTGGTGCTAGAACCTGCCGTGAACCACCCAAGCATCTATTTTACTTAGAGTTGTATCATCTAGTTGTCCAAACGCTCGATATACCGCGCGGGGAGCGCACGCGGTAGCGAGGGACTAGCGTGGATTCACAAACGCTCGGTAAAACCTCAGCAATAAAACAAGCAGGGCAACTGCTAGGGCAAATGATGAACAAAGTCCGGCCAGATTCTCCTAAATGATGCGTTAATGTTCGGAACGCACGGGAACTGCAGAATCTCAGAGGCAGTATCTGTTAATGACATGAGAGAAAGACAATGAAATGTCACTCGGTATTAATTGTGCCCTGGCTCGGCCGAAATAAACAGAGATGACATTTTGTGATATCTACGCCTCCCCTGCTTGCGGAGCGACCACTGCATAGTTTTGTCCCAATTTACTGCCTCACAAAGGTTAAGGATCATACCAGAATTACAAACATTTTTCGTCATGTCCGTATACTCATCTATGTCCATTTTAAATATTGCTTGCTTATTTTGAGCCTTGCGTTTCCCATATTCTCCCCTACAGTCCGGCTAACATACAGCTAAAACACCGAAGAGTCTGTACTTTATATCTGCATTGAACTCACTAAAATGGCACAGTGCACAATTATGTTTATTCATCCATAAGGTGCAGTGTCAAAAGATTCACAAATATATTTAGACCCAAAAATACGAATTTGCCGATTCCGATTTGAAGGACTGTGAATATGGAAATTGACATTTTTGATTGAAAATATTTATTTGAAAAGCATTTATTCACAGATGTTTTCACATATTTACATGTGGTGGGTTACAGATACATTTGTTTGTGCATTGTGTGTTATAGATACAAATCCTTTTTTAAACTATTCTAGCTCCATACTATTTGGACGCTGCCTGTAGGGCTGTAGCATCTGTAGTGCTTTTTTCACGTTTTTACCATTTTTTATCAAGTGAAGTGATAGCATTTAACTTATAAGGCTACTGTCTAATTAGCACACAAATGAGAGGCAGACAGACGCACAGTTCATCATGCACTGGATTCAAGCCATGTTAGTCAAGACTGGAGGGCCATCCGGCGCTCAGCTGGGAAGCCACCTGGTTGTTTAATGAATTCAATTAAGATTGAGTCATCTCCACAAACAAGCCTGGGATCACTCGTAATTAGTGCATTTATCTTGCCCTCTATGTTGTGTGGACGTAAACCATTCCAATTAAAATGCAGCCCATCCTATATCAGATCTACGCGAAATCTGCTTTCAACATACTTTGTATAATAGGTGTATGGGCTGTAGTTTTGTTGAAACACATATAAGGGGTTTATTGTAGTGACAAAGCTAATTTTGAAGCTAGCCAAATCAAGATTGTCTTTTCAATCAGCCTGACTTATAGTAAATGACTGTAGCCTACTGAAGCTCGTTTACTTTAATGGGGTCAGGGCGACTTTATCTTTTGTTTACAGTCTTGTGTCCCAATATTTGCGAGAGATGGCCTTAATTGCTTGCTTTGATTGTTTTTATATTCAATAACCTGTTTAGCAAACTGAGTAGATGGTTCTCGCTAACCATCAATAGGGGAGATCTGATACAAAACAAAAATGATTCTCTTGTTTTATCCTTTGCAGACTGACCATAAACGCAGAATGCCAATTGCAGCTGCATAACTTCCCTATGGATGAGCACTCCTGTCCCCTCATCTTCTCCAGCTGTGAGTACACTTTGGCCAGTGCCTTTGCTCCATCAGTTGCCCTTTAGAGCTGGCTCTTTCTATGTTGACGCCATATGGCCAGCCTGGCTCTGCTATGCCAGTCTTAAATGTACCTTTCTCAGAATATACTGCAGCCAAGATGACAAAGCAGAGTAGCCAAGACGACAAATTTATAAAAATAGCAGATGTTTGTTTAAAGTATCTTTAGTGCAGCAAAATACCCCTTTCCAAAGTTTTTTTTTGGGGGGGTTACTATATTGGTGAGGTAAAGAGAGAGTTTTTCAGAGAGTAGAGTTCACTGGCTATATTTTATGCAGGTCTGTTATACTGCTGGCAAACCTGGCTTTACCGGCTTTATTTCTGTGTCCTCTGAGAAAAATACCAGGAGAGAAATACAAAATGCATTAAAACTAGCTGGTTTAGAGCAGTTACACTGTGTTTTAAAACACTATAATTTTACTTTGAAATCAATAAAATCAGGACAACCAGGCTGACAGATAATGTTTGCAAGAGAATTGAAGATTAATCCAAAAATACGTGTGGTAATGAACGAAGCTTGATTGGTTTAAAAAGTAAAGAGCAAAAATTTGATTGGGTTATTATGAATCTCTTATAAAATTAGCTTTTTACCTTAATCATTTTTTTAATTTTTATTATTTTTATGTTTCCTAGTGGTATTATTTTTATGTCATCAAAATTGATTTCATAATGATATGTTAAAATCTTAAAAAAGTAATTTAGTGTTACCCACTTCAAAAACAAGCAATATGGCTCATGCTGCCAAGTGTGTTGTTGATTATTGTTTAGTTTTAAAATGTGCTGCAAGACAAATTGCTCTGTTTTTAAAATAATAAGTCAGTTGTCTAATGACGACGACAGAAGGAATCCATCTGACAGAGGAAGTCCATCTGCATGCTAATATCATCATTATCTTTCAGAAAACATAAACAAACAGCCTAGGAAAATATAACTGATCACACAATCAACAGTCTTATCTAAATAAAGCCTAATAAAAACAACTGGGGATACTTAAGGCAGAGCTATAGCCACCAGTGTCCGTCAGTAACCTGCATGTTGTGGAACCTTTGTGGTTTCCTTTTCTTTCTTTTTTTTTTACTTTTTACTAAAAACTAAAATGAAACTAAAACTAAAAATGAAACAATCTGAAAGACAAATAAAAGCAACAACAGGCTCATTTTAAAAAAAGTAACTAATAACAGACTACATTAATTGAAAAACTAACGTGTTAAGTATCTAGTAACCACACAAAGTAATCTGAGTACACTAGCATGTTATCCCAACATTGATTAAGACGAATCAAGTAGCATAGCAGCTAGGGTCATTTTTCTTATGCACAGCTTGTTACGATGTGTATGGCAAATGCCTATACAATTGCTCCGGTAGTTCACATAATCCATTCAACTGTCGAAATCAAAACACTGCCATATTGGCAGGAAAGTTGGAGTATTACTTCATTCAATTCAATTCAGTCACACAGTGATGATGTAGTTAACTCTTGATAAAATAGCTAACGCTACATACAAGTTAGCACACCGATTACATTACACTGCCCATTGCTTGCTAATGTTAACTAAGATGAAGCCTACAAACAGCCCCCACATGTGAATTTGAATTTGACATTCCACACTCTATGTGGAAACAAAGTATGTCACAAAGTCACATGTGAATTCAACATTTCCACATGTGATTGTCCCTATTGACACGTGAAAAAAAGTTTACGTTTGAAAATGAAGTCTGTCACAAAGTCACATGTGAATTTGACATTTTCAGTTGATTGGCTTCATTCACATGTAAACTGAATTTATTACATGTGAAAATAAAGTATGTCACAAAGTCACAACGCAGATGCATTCCTGACTGCATTGAAGGACCGCCTAATCAACTGCATTTCATCAACTATCAATGTCTGAACATTTCTAAAAATCCATATATACAGTATATTAACACTAGAAAAGCCATCAGCCTTTACATTGTTATTTCTCAAACATCATAAATGCAAAGGTTTTTATCCCTCTACGACTTCTCCTAAATATTTGGGCTCTAAAGACCTGTGTTTTTAAAAAAAAAATTTAGCAGTCTTTCCCAAAAACAATTGACCATTATCTGCCACAGCACTTTGCTACTTGGCATCGGTACCCAGGTGTAAATATCTCCTCTCCTCCTTTTTCCGATTGATAAGTAACCACCACCAATCCTCTACCGAAACTCATAAACACATAATCACATCAAGTATTTCCAAAATAATAGTGTGAAGAAGATGATGATGACTTTAGCACGGTAAATAAAGCGGCGTTAGGATTGGTGTAAATGTCTCTCGCTCTTCCTCCGGCATGTGAATAGTCACCACATTTTTGTTCCCATGGATAAAACGAGCACCGTCAATTCTTTGCGTCAACAGGGATTGACACCTGACCTCAAAGTCACTCGGAGACGGGCGGCCGCTGCTGAGGTCAGAGGGGGATTCTAGGAAAAAATGTGCAGAATTTGGGGGATCGGCTCAACTTTTCTCCACTCGTTCTCTCCGCTCTCGCTCTGCCCTTCTCTTTGTGCAGCCCCTGCTACTCCAGACAGGAAATTAATGGGAGTCCTGCAGAGCTGCAGTGGAGAAAATTCAATATAGTATGACTGTAGCATCAGAAAAGGCACTCAGAGGGATGCTACACCCACGTGGGCTGGGTCCAAAAAGCTGGTCAGCAATACATCTTACTGAAAACAATCTTCACATACACAAACGGCTAAAACTTTGACCCTCATCTGCGGCCTCAATCTTTGACCTATTTAAATAATATTGGTGTGGCTACGACGAGCTAGGAGTGAAATTACATTAAGCTTCTTGGTTCAGTGAAACCCACTGTCTAATTCTATCTTCATTACGATTTGCATCTAATACATTGGATACGTTTAACATCCATATTTGTATTTCATATCTTATAGCTGCAGAATGCTTCTAAACAAGCCTGTCTTCTTGAAACATTAAAAAAAACTTAAATAAGTATTCTGAGATATGTTGTCCATACATATAGAATAATACACAGATAATAACACAGATAATAATGGTATATATAATGATAATTAGGTGATCCACTTATTGTCATATTTCATTCATATTCTGATCTGTAAATTTAAATTTAGTTTTCCTCATGTATAGCATGTAATGCGTGCTATAATAACCAGACAATCCATTGGTACCAGATAACTTGGAGCATGTTATTCTCTCAATGTGTTTAGACCATCAAAGGTCATTTAAAAGGTTACCACTCCCACTGGCAGTACAGCCTAGGATGCACTTAGGGATAGTCCAGGAGATTGAAAATGGACTGGTTATATGATATCTACTAATCAATTGTACCTTCTCCCAGAGATGAACTATCAAAAAAAAAAAGGTTATTTGCTGTGATAAGACATTGAACCTTGTGAAGGCTATTAAGGCCTAAAACCTGCTCCCAGTTCCATCCACCAGCACCTTGTCTGTGGACCAAACCTGCTGTGATCCATTAAATCCATTTCCTTACTTTACAGAAATCACTGGACATTAGCCTGGTTACCATGGTGATGTGTCTGTGTTCTTATTAAGTCAAATCTGCCTATCTTTGGCCAGCATGCCTTAAGAGGTTTGCAATAATCAACTACAAACCAAATATACTGTACAAAGCATGCAAAGAGTACAAAGAAAATATAGTTAATATAAATATAGTCCATAGTCAGAAGTAAAAGGACAAGAGGATCATAGAATAGACTCAATCAAGGGTAATTACACAACTGTTTATAAAGGGAGTTCACCACAACTGAAACACAACTGAAAGAGCAACAAATTATTCAGACAGTTTAATAACATGGGAAATATTTGGCGGCAGTGTCCATTCATTTAATGAAACGTACATATTGTTACCTCTGATGCAGCTGTTTGATCACCATACTAAATGTTTGTGCTTACATTTCACATTAAGTAGGAGACAGTCATTGTTCATTGCCAGTTCTGAAGTCCTCCTCAGGGCGGAAAAGCTTCACAAACATCAACCCAGGACAATATTAACAGTGTGCATCCTTTTTACCAGTTCAACCAACAATTATACCACTCATAAATAACCTGGCAACATTTTGGACATAGCCTGTGATTTGTTTTGGAAAGTAATATTGATATAGGTTTGGGGACAATCAAATGGTTAACCAACTACTGGTTGTATATGAAGAAAAATACAGCCATAATTTAATGATTGCCTACTGTATGCAACTTCGGTAATGTTAGAATAATACTGACTTTCCATGTTTATTTTTAAATCTAAAATTGTATTGATTGAGAGCACTTTAATTTTGAAATTCACTTCATAATCATATTAGATAAATGTTTAATAGGGCATGAATGCATCATGAATGTTTTATACAAGCCTCTACAGAATGTTGCCAATCCTATTCTTCGTCATTCACAAATGTTTACTACAATTAAAAACCTATTTTTAAACACTGTTATCTTCTGACCACTTTGAGTTAAAGTAGTTATTGTAATTTGTTTGAATAATGTTTTAATGACATCATGAATACTAAATGAAAGAACTGCAGCAAATGTTAATGGAATTCATTCATCAAGCATGTTTGAAAACAATTAGCAGTTAAGGCAACAAGCCCATTACATCAACAGTATATACAGTATTATGTTGCCTTCTTTAGTTAGAATGAATGTGTCTATTCAGGTAAGCAAAAATTCAAAGAATTGCATCAAACCATTATCAAACTCACATTATCACTGGTATAAGCACTTACAGGTAGCATGCACATCACGTGAAGGTCAGGCCCAACATCAAGATGGATTCAGTACATTATTGAACCAAACCTTTCATTTACGCGACTTACTGCTGCCTCTGTCTCCATTACGAATTGTCTTTTCATTAGCTGGCCTCCAGCACAAATGTTGCTCTGGGTGGCCCTAGGTCTGTCTGCATAGGGCATCCATCATTAGAATTTGCCATTCTGCGCCAGAGGTCACACGAATACGCTCTGTGTAATTGCAGATGGATACCCGCAAGATGAGATGATTTACAAGTGGAGAAAGAACTCTGTGGAGGCCGCTGACCAAAAGTCTTGGAGACTATATCAATTTGATTTCATGGGCTTGAGAAATACTTCAGACACCATAAAGACCACATCAGGTAAGCGTCAATCTCTTGCGCTGGTTCGTTCCGAAGTTTAACTCGCTTACTAATCATGTTGCCAAAAATCTGAAGACTAAACTAAAACTTCAGAACTGATAGTGTCAATAGGGTCAAACAGAAAGCTTCTGATTTTAAGGATTTAGTTGCAGAGACTAGAGACAAAGAGTGCATTAAGAATGTTAAAACCTGATATAAAATAATTGGACTTTATCTTCATTTTTTTGGTGTGGGACAAATTTAACAGCCTCTCAATTCATTTTTGAGGCAACATCTGTTAAAATCTCCTACATCCTATTTTGTGCTTGGTGCAGGCCTTTTTTTCCAATACTTTTTTTAATTCAATTATCTTATGTTGTTTGATTTTCCTGTTGCTTTTACTGTAGTCCCTGAAAAATCGGTTTTAAAAAGTGATTTTATAATTTTTCATCACTTACTTCTAGTGCTGTCAGTATAGAATAAATTAGTGTTGCTGGCAGCATTTTCTGCAACAAAAAAAAATACAATGTCTAAAACGAATGATGGATTACCTCTTACTCCAGACTCCAAAGTATATCTTTATGAACCAGAGTATATAGAGGCTAAACTTCACAAGAAACTAGCAACTAGTAACGGCTAGGTAATTAGTTGTTCTCGCATGGCTGGCTCTTCACTTGGAGTCCTGTTTACATGTTGTGACAGGGTGACGGATATAAGACTTCCAGCACTATAAGAATTCCAAACTAAACCATTTAACGTGTTAAATTATTGGAGTCAACTACTTAAGAGTCAATGCCCCGCCCATTTTTCAAGTATACATAATACTACAATATAAATTAAATATTATTATCTAGTATTATCATTGTGGTGATTCTCCATGTAAACCTTTAAATGATGTGTACTGACGAGTGAACTACCGATGTTGTGGTTAAGGTTCAAAACGCATGTTGGCGTTTTTTGTATTTAATTTACACAGGCGAGTATGTTGTGATGACAGTCTACTTCGACCTGAGTAGAAGAATGGGCTACTTCACCATCCAGACGTACATCCCTTGCATCCTCACCGTGGTGCTCTCCTGGGTCTCTTTCTGGATCAAAAAAGACGCCACACCGGCCAGAACAGCGTTAGGTACTCTCATTACGATTCAGTCAGTCTCACTTGTGTGATTAATAGGCTCGGCGGTACCCGAGACCTAGAGGTTTACCACGCAACCAGACATCATCTCGAGTTCCTAAGAATTGAGCTTTTGTCAACATTTTGTTTTCATGTGTTTGTTTCTTAAGTGTTCCTCAGCTTTCTTGAACGTGCTCTCGATTTATCTGCTTCTGTCTATACTGTGAAGATATTATTTTTTTCATCACTCTTGCTTGGATTATTTCATTTATCTCTTCTTTTGTTTTATTTATCTTGCTTGTCTTTTTTTATGTTCCCGCTGTCCATTTGTTCTTGTGCAGTCCTGTGGAACAGGTAATTGATTCGATTTTTTCCCTTTTTTGTTTTTAGTTTCTTTCTCGCACATTTGAGTAATGTACTGTTTAATCAGCTCTTTCTTCAAGGGTTCTTCAACAGCCTTCCATGTAATTCAAACTGATTTAAAATATCAATAGATCTTCAAAAATAGTGAGAGTGCATAGTGAACATCTGTCATTCATAAAGCTCATTCTAGTAGGCTCAGCTCCTCTTGTTCTTGATCTGTTGAAGTGTTATCGCTTCCTCCTTGTCACATTGTAGTGTGTTGTTAAAAATGTTACATCCACGACTCACTTCACTTCACAGACACGGCCCGCTGCTAGCTCATGTGCTGAGAGAGACACACATTAACATCTAATCTGATCAATGATGTGTGAGTAAGAAGGTAGAAGGGTCATAAGGAATGGATGGATCTAGAGGATACAGTAAAGTAAACGTTATACTGCCTGTAAAAGGACAGAGGCATGTCAACGCTCAGTTAGATTAAGTCAGGCTATAGCAGCTAGCGTTTCAGCTCTAACCTGAGTCTTTTAATAGCTAACTACCACCTGGCTTCAACAGCAAGTGGGGGCCATCAAACTCCACCTGCTCCCAGATTTGAAATTAAGATGAATCTTAACCATAATCTTAATCTTAATTAATCCTAATCTTAATTAATCTTAATATTGAAATTAAGATTAATCTTAATCTTAATTTCAATTTGATTTAAATTTCAAATTGTGCTATACTATTTCAAGAAACAGTCAACAATCACTTGTCACTTACTGCATGTGAAAGCCACATGCAAGTCCAATTCAAAATTCACACAGAGCATATTACACAATTATTTAACTCAAATAAGGTTGGCTGTGTAAACAAATGCTTTTGAGAAATTTCCAGTGTTCAAAGCTGCTGTTCATTCTTTTGTTTAGAGCCTAAACTCTTGAATCTGTGCCACTTTATCAGCAGAAGGCAGGCGAACAGGTAAGGGTAATCACTGTGGCAAGCAGGGGTTGAGGGAAAAGTGAGAGATGTCCCTCTGAAATAGATGGGGCCAGCTTGTTACCATGGAAACCTTAGCGAAACAGTGGCAGAGTCACCGTTGTTTGGGGTTGTGGATTTTTTTCAGAGGCATCACCATAATGTTCATGCGGGAGAGAGATGGGAGAGGGACAGAGGGATTAAACCAGCTGGAGGTATCCAGAGGAACCACGTGCAAGTTTGATTTGCCAGCATAGTTTTGTCTTCGTCTCTACGAGTGAATATGATTGTCAGTCATATGTGGTCATGGTATTACATCATCAAAGTGTCCTGTTGTTGCCAAAGGTTGTAATGTTAGCCCACTTACTGACTTGACAATAATTGACATTATTGAGCTCAGGTGAAGTTTAGCGAAGTGAAATTACTACTTCATTGGAATTGTTATATTGTACATTGTCGGTTTAGGCAAGAAAAAATAGATTAGAGATTAAAGTTTGGGTCAGGTTTAGATAATTGGCAGAAATTGGAAAACCGAGGCTCAAACAAAGAGCTGGTTAAGTCTTATTTTTATTATTATATTATATTAGAATTTTCATCTCTGTTTGAAGTCCTTCATCTCTGAATTGTAAGTAATTTGTGTTCTGCGGTAAGTAATCAGTTGCGCTGCGGTCTTTGTTAAAGCCATTGAGAACATTTAGATGGCTTTTAACAGGGCACAGTCTTTGTGTTAGTACCTTTTGTCCTTTGAAACATTTTCTGAAAGCTGATAAAATGAAACAGAAGACAAAATGACTCAGAATAACCAATTCTAACTGATGACTGCGTTTCCTTTTTTTGGCCTCATATTCAGCGTCTTGCAAATAAATTGAAGTTAAAGTGGAGGTCCTAGTTTAGGAACATGATTTTCTTTGGCGGGTACAAAGAGCTACTGCAGGTACTGATTGCTGCAATTCTTATGCCAGTACCTGATTGTGGTAATTTTTAAAATACACATGCCTCTACCAGTTCGAGACTCGGACACTATGGGCCCTAGTTTCCAGATCAGTGCGCGGACACAGTCACACAGGGGCGCAGGACACACCCGCTACCGCGTCCCCACGCCCACTTTGGCGCAAGCGATGTCACGGCGAGCCAGGAAACGAACAAAACGGGCACAGCCGTGAGACAAATCCACTGCCGCCCCCAAACGAAATTGCCACTTCACCAGCGCAAGGTCACTGTCCTAGACTTGCGCTGTCTGTAAAATAGGGCCAAAACACTCACTTATCTACAGAGGCCGTCCCGGGGCCTCTTTAATTATGCGGTATAAATTTGCGTTTACAAAATGAGTTCATCTTGCTCGGCGAGTTTAAAGTGATTTCGTAGGATCTCGTGGGTGAAGTCAACGAGGAACAATCCGCGACATCTGACCTTCTCTTCTCCCGTCCCCTCCAGGTATAACCACGGTGTTAACCATGACGACGCTCAGTACGGTGGCCAGGACGTCCCTGCCCAGGGTGTCTTACGTCACCGCCATGGATCTTTTTGTCACAGTCTGCTTCCTCTTCGTGTTTGCCGCTTTGATGGAGTACGCCACGTTAAATTACTACTCATACAGCGCTCGAAGGCACAGTTGCAGCAAAACTAAGAGATCGGTAAGGTCGTCAATGAAGCGTGACATTTCCTTTTTTCCATACAGAAGTATAAGATATTCTGTCAACAATATTCCATACGATATCAATTAATAAGCTTTCAGCATTAGATTTAGTGTGTTGACTTGCTTGATAGTAATTGTTACAAAAGTATCTTATCCCTGGTGGCGCTTTTGTTATCAAATGGAAGTGAGAATCCATTTCAGGAATGAGATGATAAGATGCTGCCCTTTTATAAGTTACTCTGATAAGTTTGCAGCTATTTTAAGAACTATTGCATTTGTCTGCTCAAGCTTCCAAGACAGACTGGCTTGTTGTAGTCTGTCAACAACTGGAAGAGGGAGTGTACATTTAAGTAATATTGTGATTATACAATGGTTACAACAGAAAGGTTATTATCTTTTTGTTTATTAACGTTATTCAACAAAATCTGAAAATATGCATTTAATGGTGAAAACTAGCGAGTTTGTAAAGTAGCTCGTTAGGTACACGCCAAAGCTATAAAGCAACGGCTTCTCCGGAAATGTTTAACTGTTTCTGTTAATGTGTTGATATTTCTATTTTTGTATCAATGGCGGAGTGATTTACAGTGATGAGGCGTATTTCATTTGAGCATGGCTGGAATTCCTATTTTGACCAATCAGAATGCTTGGCCAGAACTACCTAACTAATGTACTAACTAATGTCAATGAAGGGTCTATACGCAGAGATCTAAGGTTCTAATCTGTGATGCAGTAAAGAGACAACACCTTTGAACTGCCCCGTTGACAATGCAATGAAGACTGACTTTGTGGACTATTCGAATATTTGAGCTTTTAGACCCAAATTAGCTTCATTTAACTGTGGTGTTAACAGTTGTTACAAAGATGTGCCTGTTAAATCATTTTACAGTTTCTCACATTCACCATGTTAATTAATGCATTAATGCATACATATACTTGAACTTCATATTCACTATCAATGGAACTCCTCCAGGATCTATTTTTTTTCATCTAGAGAGCCTTGCTAGCCTTGTTCAGTATTCAAAGAATCAAGACTGAATCGCTGGTTTATCAAAGTTTTCTCATGTTTCAGTACTTAGAAACATACCATCAAGCTGCTGGCTGGATGAAATTTATAGCTCCTATATTATTTTTTCACATTCAGCTCACGTTTCTCAAGTATCAATACTGTAACATTTTCCGTACATTTAAATTAAGACTAGATTACATTATTTTCTTAAAACTATATAATAGATTATTATATGCATACAAGTGTGTGAATTGCATAAAGGGTTTACATCATCAGTTATGTTTATTTAATCTATTAAGGCTTATCAAGTATAAACATACAACCTTCAATATTGGAGTCTATCTGAAATATCTTATCTTTTGTAGCCTTTTACTTCACATCTTGTTTGAAGAAAAATCAATAACATTTGTATGAGTAAAAACCTGACTTAAACTTTAAGGGTGTAGTTTTGTGACTGCTAAAATAATTGCCTTCCACTGATGTTGGTAGCGATCGAGTTTTTTTTTTTTTAGCTTGGTTACTTAGAGATTGATGGACATATTGGACAAGCCTTCCTTAAAGGAGAAGTTTATATTTCAAACTCGCTATGCCCAATGCTTAGTTTGCAGCCACTAAATCGCTTCTAACACTGTCAATATCGTGTGGATTTAAAAAACTTCAATTGGGATTCGACTGACATGGGGGTGTGAGTAAACAACACTGTAAAGTGAGTTTTCCAAGTGAACTTCTCCTTTAAGCCTTTAGATAAGGTCAGGCATGAGGAAGACAGCAGATAATAATCGAACGGATTCAACTGACAGTTCTCTGGATGCACCGCAGTTTTGCTGACTGCGCAGATATTAAACGCATGACAGTGCACTTTTTTTTTTCTTTTCTTTTTTTGCAAATTTTAATTCGTCTACTTCCTGGCAGTTTCAGAGTCCCTTGACCAGTCTCTCTCTCTTTCTCTCCCTGGCGTTTCAGAACTACTCTGTGCTAGACGTGGGACCGCCGCACACCGTCATCGCATTGAACAACTCCATGTACTGGCAGGAGTTCGAGGACGCTTGTGTCTACGAGTGCCTGGACGGGAAAGACTGCCAGAGCTTCTTCTGCTGCTACGAGGAGTGCAAAGGCGGCGCGTGGCGGAAAGGCCGCGTTCACATAGATATACTTGAACTGGACGCGTACTCTCGAGTGTTTTTCCCCACCTCCTTCTTGCTCTTCAACGTCGTCTACTGGGTAGGCTACCTCTACCTTTAGCACGCCACGCCAGGCGTCCGATCGCGAGAGGACAGCGCAATATAAGAAAACGAAAAAAAAAAGACACTTGGAGAAGGTAACGCCGAATTAACTTTTTACTTTTTTTTGTGCTACCTGAAGCAATTTCTTGAAGACGAACACCCCTAAACATAGTCAGGAGGACAGCTTTTTATCTGCAGGCCTTTTCCTTAACGAGATTTCTGCCTTTCTGACTTCAGGTACAAGAACGAGATACGTTGTTCATTCCCATTCTATGCCGTACACTTAGGGGAAGGACGGGACGGACCGTTTGCTTATAAATGATACGAAGACCAAGAAGGGAACGCACACTGCAAACCCCCCCCCAATCGTCTATTAATCGTCTATCAAAACGACGAGTCATAACGGAGTTCACGTTTAAACACTGGGACGTTCTCATCCAGCCATCAGTCAAAACCAGCTGAAGAAAAATCTGAAGACATTCAAAACCATTCACAGTGCCTTCCTCTGGAGGGGTAGCAAATATCTGCTACAGTAATCAGGGAAATATTGATCAAAAAGAAGAATCTGGCTTTGACTGATTGCTGCTGTTGTCATACAGAACTTTCACTTAGATTTATTAATCAGCCATTTCTTGTGACATTTGCTCAAGGAATTGTTAAGTTCTCATCACTGCATGCTTACGCATTAGTAATAATGCGTTAGTGTCATTAGTAATAACTCATTCCTCCCACTACCCATTTATGAAACTATTGGTGCCCCTATATAATTAGCAAGCTGTCCCCACTGGAAGGGCGGCATTTAAGTAAATGTACACAAGAATAATTTGTGCTTAGATGCAAAGTTTCATATGTGTTAGAATTTTTTAAAATCAACTAGTTTAATGGTTGCTACTTTTTTGGTGTTGCTATTCATACGTATATTTTAGATTTAGATTTCAGGAAAGATGTTACATTTTCAGCTATAGTACCTACTAGTAACCATCCTCCGGACAGAACAGATACAGTGAATAGGCAAAGAACTATGTTTATTATCAACCCAGGGATGTTGTCATGGCCTCGTTTTGACCCTCACAGGTCTGACTGAACACCTACAACTGTATGCAAAGCCAAAGAGTGATGACTGCAAAATGTTTAGTACTGGCAGTGACCCTTTAGTTCTATTTTTAAAACAGTCAAACAGAATGCTCAAATGGAATACAGCGATGGTAATTTGTATACATAGTATCGGCAGAAATTTGATATTCACTTTCATAAGTCATCTCTATTTGGCTGTCAACTTATTTGCATGCAATAGATGATTTAACATGAACCCTACAGAGTTGAAATACAGTTCCTCAGCATTATACTTAATTTGTAACCATCATTTGGTTTCTCCACATTTAGACCATTGAATTGCCTTAGACTATTCCGCCCAGAGCCGAGATGGACACCAAAATTAAACTTCTGAATGAAGAAAGCATTACTTTAGTAAAGGCTTCGTCTTAGCTTTGGGCCGTAAAACTTAAGTGGAACTTTTTGATATAGAGCTTTTCTGTGTTTATCATTTTTGCTACGTATGTGCCAAATATTTCACATATGTGCCCAGTCATTCTTGTTTGGAGACAAGTGCAAACTACCCTAAAGGATAGTTATTTTTAGTGACTTTTGATACAGTATATGTAGTAATATATAAAACTGTGGTTGCAAGCAGGGCTTTTTTGTTATAATTCTTAGACCTTGTTAAAATTCATTGCCCTGTTGAGGTGACACAAAGTCTCGGAAATGTTGTCAAAAAAGAAGTGATTGTGGGTAGGGGGTGAGCTGCTAAATAGATGGCTAATAGATGTTACTAGTTTTGCCAGAATTTTCAGTTAATGCATTTATTGATGCCTTTTGCATTCAGTAGTGATAGAAATGTATGGAAATGCAATGTTAAGTGTTTTGTTTGCAGAGGTTTGTACTTGCATTAAGATTATTGAGATGTGATGTGAATTGCAGCTTAGTTAATATTGCCTCTTGAATCCTGGAGTATTTTATTTGAGTTATTTTGTGAGTCCTATGCCTTATTGTTTCAATATACATTTGTGATTTGTTTTGCATTGTTAGTTGATTCATTCATTATACCTACTGTATCTCTAATGCCCAGCACAGCTTTATTTCTGTAGACAGATTTTCTTTCAAGGGAGATGCAATAAGGTACTCTGAGTGGTGCTACATTATACTGTTCAATAACCCTCGTTTCCACTTTGGAATAAAAAGTAATATCCAAGCGCTATTAAGGCAAATGGTGTCATTCAAAGTACATGCACTTGCAATGTTTTGTAGGGACAAATTTTATATTGTGCCTGAAGAATTCATGAAGACTGTTAGCTGCCCATTCCAATTTCCTATCACTTATTTTTGGCTGGACCGCAACAGCGGGGCCGGCCCTATAAACGCCAATGTCTGTCACTGACTTACTGACTCACTGACTGACTGAGTGATGAAGTTGCGCCATACGTTGTTTGCAGTCACGTGATTCCGATGACGCGCAAAATTCAGATGGAGGGCAGGAAGTGAAAAGCAGAATGGACGAGATGGAGGAAAGCCCGTGCTGTGCTGGTTTAGACGATATTACGAGAGAAAGGTATAAACAGAAAATCACAACATATGTTGGACGTGATCCTTATGTTATGAAGACATCTGCCCTCTAGCGACAAGGCTTTTGGCCACAATTTCACACATGTAGGGGTGGGCCATACCACACATTTTGGTTGAGATCTGATACCAAGTAATACTAAAGAGGAGCGGTCTTGCAGCGCACCGCATGTGTGTGTTGTTTGATAGTGAGCACACAGCAGAGAAGCAAAGGGTGCATGCACTAAGAAGCGGGTTCACATGCACGGGACATGACCACTCTCGTCGTGAAGATGACACTCGAATGGAGTTTACAGAGACAGTTTCTCTACTCATTGAGGAAATAAAATTGTGAGAAAGAGAGACGGATCCACTTTCTTTTTTGGTATTGATCCTATTGACGCTAGAATCGATATCAATGAAGATAGAATATCTTCATTATAGATCTGAGTAAGATTAAAATCTAGGCCAAGAGTTATCGCTCTTTCACAGTCATTTAAATTCTGGAAAGTGCAATACCTAATACTGTCATGTGATCACATCATTTCCTGTAAAGTTATTCACACTGCTTTGTCATAAAAAAAGGTTCTTGTTTTAGATTGGCTCTGTAAGAGTACAGAAGGGATAAGGAGCATCGGTACATTGAAGATTCATAAAAGGCTCACATGTATCTTTACAAATTCATGAGCAATGAATATTTAGAATGTCTTATACATTTATGCAACATGATAGCAGATTTGAAAATTAAAGTTGCTTGGACAAATTCAATTTCCTATTCAGGCCTTTAAATTGACACAACAAATTGTATTAATAGCTGTTTGCAAAGCCCCCTCTTTGCCCTTTCATTGAGTTAAAAATGCTTCCAAATTATGAAAAATGGCGCTATTTATCTCCAGTAGTATATACTGTATGTTGAGCAGAGGACCAGGAGGACATACAGTTGGAACACCAGAAGAATGTGCTGGATGATGCCTTCCTGCTGCTGTTTAGATGTTAACTGCTTTCAACAGCATTTCTTTCTTTTTTTCACAATGCAGATCACTTTTCTTTGACAAGCAGATTAAATCCGTGAAGCGTCTATACGTTTGAAAATTGCAATAACATGTGGGACTTTTATTTTGAAACCCATTATCAAGTTAGATGCCTGTTATATAAACATGTAGTAAAGCTGTTAGATTGGTCATTCAACTATTTGTCATGAAACATCAGTGTTGGTTCTGTTATTTGATTTCTTTTTTCAACATTATTGCATGCCGTTTCTGTAACATTAATTCAGTGCAAATACAGCAGTGATCCTATTCAGCATTTGTATTGCTGTGGGGAATAAGCTCAAGACAAATTAATCTATGTCAGCTCACTGATGTATTCAGTAAAGTATACAGTATATTGTAAGTTGTCATTTTGAAAGTTGAGTGTAACTGGTAAAATTAGAACTGCTCTGTGAATAGTTTGTCAATTGTTTAAAGCTGTCTGCTATCACGGATATCATTTGTGGCACAAATATCACTGCTCATCTATTTGTCACGATGAGGTTCATGAACTGTTTCCTATTTAAACAAAGAACGCCCTCCGATGCGATGCGTTAGTGTGTTGTTATCGCATGCTTTCAAAAGCATCCTGTAGCCAAACATTTACTATCGACTGATAAATCACTTCCTGTAGACATACATGTATTTAGGTTCTAATCTGACACATACAGACACAAATAGGCAGAAGCAGATAAAATGTTCAAGTGCTTTATTGAAGACGGCAGGCAGGCTCACAAACACAGGCAGGTAGTAGGTCATACACGCAGATAAACAGGTAAAGTTACCACATCGGCAGGCTGAAGAATGAGAGAATGACAGGCGAACAGGAGCAAAATACAGGCAGGCAGGTACAGACTAGGGAAACCACTAGACGAACTGGCAAACTGACAATGAAACAGGACTGGTACTACAAGACAATGGCTAACTAGATAGAGTACGATTTCTGGAGAAATTGTAAAGATTCCTTGCCCTGAAACTGAAGAAAAGGTGAACATTTTGATGTATAGTACGTCTATGTAGCCAGCAGTGATAAATTAAATAAATGGGTGTCTGTAGCTTTAAGAGTCTGCTTCTCTCCTAACTGCCACCATTATGTGAAAACATGGATGCATTCAAACACATATCTTTCAGAAAGTATAAGTTGCACGGCTTACATCGTAGGAATCAGTGGGACTAGCTGAACATTTTTCTGTAAAATATGTCTTTGTCATATTAAAATTGTAGTAATGCTGGCAGTTTAAGAAACAGGTCCAAAATGTGAAATTACCAGCTGCCTCTAGAGTGGCATTCTGAACATTCCGCAATGTATTTAAATGGAGAGCATTGCTTTCAAACAAACAACTATATCTTCAAAACTATAACACATCTCTTAGATATTTGAAAAATTTGGATGTAAAATATGTCTATGTGGTCCCAAAGCTGTAGGAGCAGTTGCAGTTTAGAAAACGGGTGGTGATTTTGAAATCACCAGCTGCCATCACTCTAGCTCCTATATAAATTCCTCTGGGGGGAGAATTTTGCCACTTAAAATGGAATATTTCCAAAACCATGCACGGTAACTTTCCACAAAGTAATAGCAAGTAACTTGAACAGCGACGAGCCACACATTTCGATGAATTCATGTCTTCCTGGTGCGAAATACTGGGGGAGTAGCATTGGCAAAAAGTGTGTGGAATAATAATATACATATGTGAGATAATAATAGAGTGTTTGCAGCATGCAAGCCATCTAATGAACTGATGACAGCTGTATAGAGAAGAGTGGCAGAGTAGATTGCAGGCTAGCAACAGGTGTGTACCAGTGAGGAAACACTGGGAAGCCTGGCGGACAAGACAGGAACAACAGGGTCTGAAATGACAAACAAGACGTACACACACACACACACACACACACCACGTAGAGACCCAAAGGAGACTAGCAGAACAAGAGGTCATCCAGAGTTGCTGGCGGAGGTCGTGACAGTACACTTATAACTGCTATCTGTTTCCATATATGTGGATTCAATGTGTCACATGCATTCCTCATATTTCAATGGTAAAGTCAAGTGCAAGTTGTTGAGAATGTACGTCTCGAGTGACGTCCTTTAAGTGGGGTTGTTTTGACAATATTGCTCCTTTGATTTCAGCATCCACAACCCATTTCTGATACCCAACGCTATTTTCATACCTACGGTTCTTTTTATATCTGACAAGTGTACAGTATTACCACACAAGAAAGAAAATGTGGAATAAAGTATTTTTTTTCTTTAATGTATATCATTGCAATCGATTTTGCACTTTATAAGTGTTTTATCTAAATGTATTTACAATAAATTAAAGGTATTTTACAAGTAGGACTAAATGGTTTTATTACAAACGGTGTGTAAATACAGACTGTATCTTACCTCAATAGCTGTGTTGTGATCTTTTCTCATAATAAATCATTCTGCAAAGAGAGAAGAACACTCAGACCAATTAGGAGTCTACCGTATTTATAAACTGCTTCCAAGCTGTTAAAATATTAGGGTTAATAAATAGGGCATCCCTCAAACCCCCTCTCTCTTAGGGGAAAATGCCAATAAAATTCAAATTCAATTTGT
This sequence comes from Polymixia japonica, assembly GCA_900302305.1. NCBI lineage: Eukaryota > Metazoa > Chordata > Actinopteri > Polymixiiformes > Polymixiidae > Polymixia > Polymixia japonica. The sequence continues at coordinate 2,976 of OMKK01037592.1, read as the reverse complement.
ATATGTCTAAAATCCAATTAAGCTTTTAAACCTTAACGAGGGAAGTAAAACAAAGTCTCTCTTTCTTTTTTTTTTTTGCTTGCTGCCTTATGTTTACCCTTTCACTATAGTGGCAAAATCTAAATGTAAATATATTTACCTCATTTTTATTATTATTGTTAAAAATCTTGTTTTAAGACCACTCCTTATCCCAAACATTAAAAAAAGAAAGTGAAAGCATGGCGGTGAAAGGTTTTTACGAGCTTAATTTGATTGCTAGAGCTCTACAAGAACTGACATAATGATAGCTGGCTGTGAATTGCATTTAAGTGCCAGAGCAGAAGAAGGTTGGGGGGGAAAACTCAAGAAATAAAATATTGTGGCTATGTTAGAACAATTATTTTCTCTTTATATCGCCAGAGAAACAGTGAATGTAACTGTCACCATGTGATCCTATGGCAGAATTAACCAAAATGAGAATATCTTATTCACTGATCAACACCGGTCCCTCTCTTACCTGCAATCTCTGCAGTACAACGGGCTGGTTGCTATGGGAACTATGTTCATCCAGCACATAATGAAGTGAAACTAAAGAAGTGATCATGGGTGAGAAGCTACATCTGACCCAGTTTTCTCAACCGTCCTCATAATAATTGTCCTGGTACCTATAACGTTTTTGATAATTCAGGTTAAAAACTATTATCAACTTTAGGCAAAGAAGGAGTGAGCATAATTAAAGTAAGCAAAGTTTGTGTGGAAAACTATCATTGCCACTATCATTGTATCAATGTATATGTATTTACCACTCTTTAATTGAAAACATGTATACAACTCAAACATGTTGCTAGTAATTATTACAAATGATCTCTAGATATTATGTGGGCCATTTCATTTCTACCGTATCAGAAACACTGGCAAAAATAAAATGGAATAAGGACTAGCAATTGGACAAGAACCTGACCTCACTGACACCTTGTTGAGGAATCGCCAGAATCGACAAGTGTTGAGAACAAATCTAGATAATTGGCTTGTGACTTTTTCCAGCCTAAAAAAATGCTAATCAACAACTGTTGTGAGTTGTTAACCTACGACACTGTGCCACTGAGGAATATGGCTTGACAGCGATGATCAGCACCACCACTCCACCTGCATCTTAAATTAATTAATAATAATCAATTAATAAACTGTTAAGCATCCAAAATACTCAATATTATACATTAACCACTTGTCTCATGACCGGCATTTTATATAACATATGTAAACTGCCTTTTCATTCACTCTCAAAAGTCAAAAATTATCATAACATTAATTGTTTTGAAAGGTACAATAACTATGTCAAACTCATTCTCCACTCATGTATTTTCTCTCTGCTTATCGTACGAAAATATAGCTGATCTGTGATGTCACTCTCAGTTTAATTGTGAAACGTTATCTTCAGGTTGAGTTCAGGTCACACATGGCGAATGACACCAAAGCAACGAAAAAGACACAGACAAAGAAATGAGCAGATCTAGCATGTCTGCAACCTGACAAAACATGACACTGTCTGTTAAAAGGGAATGCATAATGTTAGCTTTCTAAATATTTCAGAGGTTGCATATAAGAGACGAACGCCCTCACCATGGATAATTTAACATACAGAAAACTAGATGATTAAAGTTATTATGTTGCCATAATGTCACGCCTACTCACTAATCTCAATGTGATGAGGAAAGCAGTATATGGGAAGTACAATTTTTTAGTACTTTTACTACGTGTTGCAAGTCAAATCTCGACAATCTAAGCAATAATACCCATGATACAGAAGTGTTGCCCCAGGCAGAAATATACAGGTCAGAAACTCAGACTCTCTGTCCCGCTGAGTTGTTGACTCATCTGAAGACATGCATGTATTATCCTGGTCAGCATTGCTTTCATGCTCAGAGAATTCTCTCTGTAAAAAAAAAAAAAAAAGGCATAGATTTGAAACGCTTCACTTGAACCTGGATGGAAGGTTCAGCCAATTCTTTTCAGGCAGCATATTGTCAATGTTCTAGTAGCAATGACAGGGTCAAAAATAATAAATCCACCATTTGTTATTTCAAGCAAAGTGCATCACATTAAATGCGATTCAGCAGAATCTTTCTCCCAGCAGTAAAATAGCAGAGATAAGCGAAGAAGGAACCTTGTTCATATCTTTGGTATTGGGGAGGTTTAGGCTGCGGACTGTATTAAGGGGCTGGTTCACTAAGGTTATGCTTCATTCGCCTCCGGGGCGTCGGTCAGGACACAATGATGAGAGTTGGTGGCAGTGTAAGAAACTTTACTGTTGCTTGAAGACAGTCACAGGACAATACAGCGATGCAGAATTGAATACAGGATTGGTCACTTTATGAGTTCTTATGTGTATGTGGTTTCTGCAATAATAAAACAGATAATAATATTGGTGTTAATGTCATACTGCTCTACTAATAACATAATGATACAATTTCTATATTAACTATTACCACCAGTGCATTAACTTTCCACATGACCAACTGATCTGCCGTTACAGGGAAATAATAATCAAGGAAATCCAAATAACAAATTAACACACAAGTCTGTGTGCTTAAGGCACTTTATGAACAATACAGACGTTACGGGTTTTAAGAACTCCGAGTGCAATTAGCATCAGTAACAACAGATTAACACCTGGGCTAGGCTAACGGTAGCAATCGTCATATATAACACATCAATGAATAAACCAATGAATTACTACACTTACCCTCGTCAAAGACGCACATGAACACAATATATCATCCGAAACTATACTCCCACTGACTGTAACAACTTATAACTATCGGCTGTATATGAGCTTATAACAACGCGATCCGTATCCCAACCTTTTATGACAACTAATGAAGAAGAGCGATACGTCGCTCACTATAAACAGCAGTACGTCGCCCCCAAGTGGTCACAGAACACATAACCCGTATACATATAATACATGAATTACATTGGGAGCCTTTCTAACATTTG
>OMKK01037585.1:16133-30868 GCA_900302305.1 Polymixia japonica | reverse complement strand
AACAAAATTGCTTGCTTGTATCATTTTCTTGTTAGAGCCGTCTGTGAGCTACAAATAAGGCATTGTGCTGATAATTGCATCTGCGCTCTGCTGTCAGAACTTACTGGCTGCCGAAGAGGGGCTGCTTTTGACCTTTTTTGCTTAAAGGAAAATTTATTTATTTATTACTTTCTCTTTCCAGACAGCCGAGATACCGGTCGTCATCCGGCCATTGTGTGGAATCGTGAAAAAGGGCCAGAAATCACCAGCGATTCTTCTCTGACAGAGAAAACATCCCTCTCTCCAGACCGAAGGTCCATCTCTCCACTGGGGCCATTTGTTTGTCTGAGAGGTTGTGACAGGCTATAATTCCACTTTAAAACATAAAACCTTAAAGTGCTACACCGCATTTTCAAATGATTCAAACTGGATTTTTTTGCTTTACATCGTAAAGATATCCATATTTCTCCCAGTATTACACTTTAAAACATACGACCTTAAGGTGCCATACCACCTTTTCCACAAACAATTTATCTTAAATATTTTTTCCTTCATTTCATACATACATTATATTACGTCCGTCTAATATTTCATGAATAACCTGTCTGGCCTCAGTCATACAAAGTCCTCATTGTCCTCTAGTTGGTGACCGTTCATACGGGCCTTTGACTTCCCCTGTCGCCCACCGTTCCCCACGGAGGCCGTCTCTAACAGCCGGGCCATTAAACACACAACGGAGATGATGGGGGGGATTAAAATCTTTACTGTCACTTCTATTAGCCATTATAAGACTCCTCAGAGCTCAGCCCTACACTGAACCACAGAGACAATGCAATGTCCAGATTAATGACTTGCTGACTAGAACACTGACATCTGTACATTTGTAAATCTATCAAACGCTGACATAGTGCGGGTGACAGTGCTGAGGCCTTATCTTCGCCCCGATGTCCCCTAAGGGATCAATAAAACTGATCTTATTTTGCAAAGCTGGCACACAAATATTTGAAACCATTTTTGTCTCCCTTTCACTTTTGAATCTGATTTCCATAATGTGGTTTAGTAATGTGACTGCATGTGTGTGTTTTAGAAACAGAATTAGTGCATCTAAAGCATGCGTCGGCGTGTGTGTAAAGTAGGCTTGTGAATACAAAATTTGATGGGCTGAATATTGTGTGTCCGCACAGATGTGCAGAAGTGTGTGTGCGTGCGTGCGTGCGTGCGTGCGTGCGTGCGTGTGTGGCCACCACTCTGCGTGTGCAAGTCTCCTGACAGATTGAGAGTGCTGGGCAGCTCAGGAGACTGATGACGCCTCCTGTTCCTGTTGCTTCTGCTGAATTGGAGCTACACCCTCGGACAGGGTCTCGTCGGCCCCAGGCAACAAGAATCGGATTGGGTGGCAAGGATTTAAAAAAAAAAAATCTTTTCTCTCTCTCTCTCTCTCTCTCTCTCTCTCTCTCTCTCTCTCTCTCTCTCTCTCTCTATGTTGGTTTGTTTGCCTCTTCTCATTTGTCTCCAAAGAGATGACTTTTATCAAATAGATGTCTCCTGCCTGAAAAGCTTTGCTTCCTGGCAATAAATTGCCTCTCTTGACAGAGAGAAAGAGCAGCAATTTGCAGCCAGTTTCAACACTTCATATCTCACCATGGGAGCTGTTAAGTAGGTATGGGACTTCACGGCAACAATATATATATATATATTTTTTTTTGTTAAAGTCAATCTACTAAACAAAAGATGGAGCCTAACAGCTACTTCTCTTTCTCTGCCAGCGCTGCTCTCACATTCAGCTGCTACACGGCTGGTTCAACTAATGTTCTGAGCACAGAACACAAGACATTCATTCTCTGCTTTAGACTCACTATAGTTCCACGGGTCTGAGCTCAGAAGCTCGAAAAGTGTTTTTGAAACAGATTGCTTGACATAAGCGTGCCCATATTCTGGGCGTTCACGTTCAAAAATGTCTTGATACGTAGGATTTGTGAAGTTGTAGCCGTGGGGTTTGCAGGTGAAGATCAAACAGAGATTTAAATAAATATTGTGCCTGAGCAAGCTGTGTTTGGAAATTCATTTGCACATTGGGAATCTTTTCTGTGAGTTTTGTGATTTTTTTTTTCTGCATTGTACAAAAGCAAGAAAAATATTTGAGAAAAACACTCAAGTGCATGTTTTGTACTCAAATGTAAGAATGTTAATGTATTCATGCGCGTACCTACCCTATTGCCTCCAGTATGTTAAAGTATAGCTACATTCAGGCATCCTTCAAGACAAAAGCTTTTCAGTTCCTTTATGTTTGAGTCATTCTCTGTGTCCTGGAGGTTCAGTGGGTTAATGTTCCTACTGGCAACAATGTAGGTCAGAATCCAGTATGTGAATTTTGTTGCCATGTTGTTTGCCGTCCACGCCATTCATCTCCTTCTCCACTTCAACCTTTCTAGTAAAGCAGAAATTCCACAGAAACGATCTCTAAAGCCTCAGAACTGTACGAAAGCATTAGACTGATGGGAAGAAGACGAGCACCTGCTTTTTTCCCGACTCAAACTCCTAAAAATACCTCACCATAGGTTCTATCTCCCTGACATGTCTTGTTTAGAAGTGGAGAACCAGGGGAATTCCAGCCAGTGATGAAAGACTGTGGCTAACTCCACAGTAAACAAGGCTACACAGAACTGGATACCCAGGAGAAAGGAGGAAATCATTATTGCATCAAAGGCTGTCAAAAGAATACGGTGTCAAAGTGTTAAACTGGAAACACAGCAGATGGCGAGCATCCCTTCCTGGGATGGCCGTTTCAGCCGGGCTGACACAAGTATTACTTGTGTATTACTGAGGGTGTCTGTATCTGACTGTCAGTGAGAGGGGATCATGGGTAACATAGCTGGACGGATTATGAGATTAGACCTCTCGGTACTGACAACATGGGCAGCGATTAACGGCCTCCAACCCTCCCTAGCCATAATATTAATCATCTCTGTGATTATCACCATCATCATCATTATTACTACCACCAACACAACAAAATATCTGGACACAGTTACAGTCAACAGAGGCTCTGTTTGGCAGAGGAACCCCGCAAACAAGACTGAACACGAGAGCGCATTTTGATCGAACGGCACCTAGTGAACATACACGGACTGTCATGTCAAGACAGCCCATCTATTTCCCAGCGACAACAGAGCCATCGTATGCCACCCAGGGCTGCTGTCCAAACGCCAAGGCAAGACATCGGCGCACACAATAAAGGGTGTGGTCCAGGAATGCGGTTGTCAGGGCGACCCTGTACTATTCATGGTTCACTTCCTGGTTTGGTAGCCCCATCTTGACCCCGGAGCAACACGCCCCGTGGTGATGGAAAGTAGAGGGGGGGCAGGGCGGGGGATGGTTGGGCGACTGGAGCCTCTTCTTCAGGCTTTAATCTATTGTATCCTAGTCTGACTGCCCACCTCATTAGTCTTCCCTGTCTGTTGGTATGTCTACACTTTTCACACTGTAATCAGAGAGAAGCAAGCGAGGTGAAAGATGTATTGGGGGGGGGGAGAGATAGAGAGAAAATAAGAAAGATAGAGCTACAGCATCAGAAAGTGATCACCTCTCCTCTCTGTCTTCAGTGCATGTAGTTCCGTGCCGTAACAGATTAGATCACAAGCCTGAGAGCATCCATCCCACCAGCAGATCAATCAACCCGAGCAGCGTGAACGCACACAGGACATATCAATTAGGAGAGAAGTGGGTGTGTCTGTGCATGCGTGCGTCTGTGCAACTGTGTGCGTACGTGCACCTGTGTGTGTGTGTGTGTGTGTGCATGTTACACTAGCTTCATAGTGTGATATGATACCTGTTTGAAAAACCCTTTGGTGAACATTACACATGTCATATCCTCTCCCTCTGCTCAGGTAGAGATACACATCACCAGGACTTAGAACAAAGATAAGCCAGTGCATGTAGGTGGGAGAGAACACTGCATGCTTAGGTGTGTCTATCATTCCTTCTGTCTTTGTTTATTTGAGAGAAAATTATTGATATTTGTGAGAGGAGTGTGTATCTGATGAGTGAAGACGCAGAATGCCAACTTTGTGGGGCTCAGGGGGTCAAAAGAGGAATGTGAGAGACTGGCAGCAACACTCTCTCAATCTCACTGTGTGTGTGTGTGTGTGTGTGTGTGTGTGTGTGTGTGTGTCGAGCAGGATAGAATACACCTGTGGGTATCATCTTTATTTTATGGCATCTCAGAGTCAGTGTCTCATGGCTCAGAGGTGTACCACATTACACACACACACACAGGTCCTAAGCCAGATAACTTTTGGAATCTCGATATGTGCCAGCCATCTTTCACTGATGTAATATTGTCAGACAGACGCTCTTTCAGCTCACCCATAACGACTGTATTCAGACTGAAAACAGCTGTATGTGTCAACGCTCCTGTAAATCCACTCCAACAAATGAATACATTTTGGATTATGGGATTAAATCTTTCCAAAACATTCAATCTGTGTCTCCTCTGTGTGACCCTGTGACCATCTCAGCCTTTCTACTATCTAAAAAAACCCCAACATATACTGAGTGGAGTGGACTGCCATCTCTATAAAAAAATAAAGTGTATTGGAGACAAAGGACTCTCGGGTCCCTAATGTACTGTCTTCCACCACTGCTTCTTTTAATAAAGTTAATAATATAATGAACTTTATGTTGACATAGATTGGTCCCTTCAGCCATGGCCTAACCATCTACTTTGCTGATTTATATCTTCTCTGTTAGTCAGTGGTTGTCAGCAAGATAAGATGCATTTTGAGAGTGCATTTTGGTAGGTTTTCTGCCATTCTTTTACGCATCTTGGGTTTTTCCAATCAGCAAGTTTAGTTTAGTTCCATGTTAGCGTCCATGTTGATTTACTTTATGCTAACTACTCTTTCACTCTTTGTATGCTCTGAGATTAGCCCAGTGTGCCCACTTGCGCAGCCCTTGTGCTTATCTGTTCTTGTCCAGCCGCCTCTGAATACGTAGTTAACCCTCATGTTGTCCGACTATGTTGTCCGACGGTCGAACCGTGAACACTGTCCCGCTGTGTTCCTGTGAAGCGATATTGCCTCTGCCTCTTCCAGTGTCTCTGGCTGCTGCAGATCACTTCCTGCGCAGTCCAAGCCAATCCTGGATCACTATGGTTCTTAGCTTCTCAGCTACACAGGATCAGTACTTGTCTTACCCTGTCTTTGCTCAGTAAAGCCCCTGAACGGTGTGTACAGGTTAAGGCTGACAGGCACTCTGGACTACAGGCTGAGGAAACCGTCTGTCCGTGGTTTCTAACATTCGCTAATGTGGATTTATATACAGTATGCCATGAAGGGGCCACAGCGGCGTGACCAGCACACACACACGTACGCCATACATACACACACACACACACATGTACGCCATACATACACACACACACACACACGTACGCCATACATACACACACACACACACACGTACGCCATACATACACACACACACACACACATGTACGCTCTCCACGGAAGCTGTGTCTTTGATTCTCTTAGGAGAGCATATTCTTTTACCTCATGCAAATGAGTCATAAACGCTGCCAATGCAATACTGATGGAAAGGCACCGACTAATCAATAACGGTGTGTGTGTGTGTGTGTGTGTGTGTGTGTGCGCATGTTTGTCTGTGTGATGTGTATGCAGGGGATAGCGGACGGAGCTAACAACAGACTGAACCATTTATAGAACGCAGAAACACACACACACACACACACACACACACACACACATAAACAGCCAGGGGCATAAGCAGAAACTGTAAAGAGCTGCACAACCCCTCACTCAGAAGCTGAAAAGGAGCTTTTTTCAGCATGAGTTCAATCACAAGAGTGTACCAAAATACCAAACAAATGAAGCCGAAAAGAAAGAAACACACACACACACACACACAGAAAGATGCACGCGCTTCCAAGTGTCTGCTCGCGGCTGAGGGACCGCTGCAGAGGCCAGCAGTGGCAGCTCCAATCCAGCAGGAACAGACACAGCGATGACTCATCATGGCTGCTGTGCTCTTAAACCTGACTCACACAATTCCTGGGTGTCACACACACACATACACACACACACAGACACACACAAACACATGTACATGTATACGTACACGCACACAACCTCAAAACCTCAGGTTTCTGTGTTGTGAGTAGGTGAATGTCTATGGATATAAGTGACAGGATTGGGGAATTGGGAGGAGTTGATTCAGTTGCCTGGCCTGACTGAAACCAGAGGGTTCTAAGGAGATTAATCTGTGACCACATTTTTCTTTGTGATAACTAGTCGAACATTTGTAGAACTGAGCAATAAGCCCTTGTGTTTGTGCCTTGATTTCTATTCAGAGATTGTAGAAATAGCCATTACTCTAGCAGCACATTATGCTGTTTTATTTCAAAACTGCTTAGCACAAATGTGGTTTCTAACTCGGAATGTTGCCAACACTTATAGCTTTCCGTCACGGACAGACATTTTTCTAAATAGGATACTTCAGGCATACGGTACATAAACGCTAAGGAAATCGTTTCAAACATTATCTTCCCTGCAGATTATTCCAGGTCATTTTATTCTAGTAAGACAGTAGAAATGTTACACATGGTAACTTTAAAGGGGTCATATTTTGCTCATTTCCAGCTCTTTATGTTTATCCTGGGAGTCCACTAGAGTAACTTTGCATGATTCACAGTTCAAAAAAGTCCTTATTTATCTTATACTGGCCCTTTATGCAGCCCCTCTGTTCAGCCTCTGTCTGAAACAAGTCGTATTAGCTCCTGTCTCTTTAAGGCCCCCCTCCTAAAAGCCCACTTTCTTCTGATTGGCCAACATCCTCTTGCCGGTGTGGAAAGTGAAAGCAAACTGTAAACCTACTAAGTAACATAGAATTTCTCGTTCTCTATTCTCGAATCTGATCCGCAATATGAGAGTGGACAGCATGAACAACAACAAAGATTACAGCAGGACGTCTCTGTTTGGTGTATGTGTGGGAAATGTGCTAAAACACAGACTGAAATGGAAAAGATCTGTCAGGAAATAACAAAGGTAACGTAACTACTAAAATGTTATTCTGCTGTTGCCAAACGGCTGTATAGTATCTCCCTGCACTCGGTTATAGCTGATTGTTTATTACTTGAAAAAATGTTGTTGTAAAGACGTGCATGCATCATCTTTCCCTTGTTGTCTTTGACCAGGGAACTTTTGTCACTGCCTGGAGCAGATGACTATATAAAGAAATCCATCCCGAGTTGACGTCAGCTCGAGCTGAAAGCAGAAAAAAAGGTTTGAAACCTAGCGTTCAGAGCAGTCTGAAGCCTGAGCTTTTTGCTCACAGGGATTACTTTATCATTCGTTTAGCTCATTATTTGACACTTTGGATGTGTTTAATATGAACATCCGACATTGTAACATTATATATGTCAGAAAATAAGGAAAAGCACAATATGTCCCCTTTAACAAGACTAGATCAAAACCTAGTATATGGCTGGACCGTGTATAGTCAATGTTAGGGGTGGGCGGGTCTAAAAGTATTGATATTGATACTACAGATGCTACGTCTCGTTTTGAAGATCGATTCTAGCGTCAATAGGATCGATACCAAAAAAGAAAAGGGATCCGTCTCTCTGTCTTTCTCTCTTCTCAACAAGAGTGTAGATGATGCCCTGTGCACATGAACGTGCTTCTTAGTGCGTGCACTCTTTGCTTCTCTGCTGCTGCTGTGTGCGCTCACTGTCAAACAAGACCGCTCCTCTTTAGTATTACTTGGTATTCGATCGAAAACAAACCCCTAGATGTGTGAAATTGTGGCTAAAAGCCTTGTCGCTAGAGGGCAGATGTCTTCATAACATAAGGACCACAACATATATTGTGATTTTCTGTTTATACCTTTCTTCGTAATATCGTCTAAACTAGCACTTCTGGCTTTCCTGTATCTTGTCCATTCTGCTTTTCACTTCCTGCCCTCCATCAATTTCAGCTTACAGTTAAAATAAAATCACTATTCGCAATGCTGGGAATCGGTCTTGTGCTCCTTGCAGTCGGTATGTGTCGGTGCATGTTGGTGTTGTGTCAACGGACTGACCCCCCCGCACCCCCAATGCACCAATGAATGTTCAGATGAAGGCTGTCAATCAAGTCATGGACGAGCCAACAGCTCAGGGAAAATGGCGACTAAATCTCGCACTGGTAAACTAGAGATTCAGTTGCAGAATGAGGTGAAACTGGGATTCAGTTAATAGAGTATATATGTAAGAATTATACTTTGACCATCCAGGACCAAAACGAGAGGTTTATAAAATACTGACATATTCACCAAGATCTCGTTCAGTCTCTTTAACAAGTCGTTTAGCCTCATGTTTATAAGTAAAAACGTCTTTCTATGGAGTAAATTAATTCCACTTGTTCAATTGTTTGTCAAGTGTAAATGCCTCCACATTATGTATTTTCCTTTCGTAGTGAGCTGGCCTACAACAAATCATGTAATCAATTTAATAACTATCTTGTACAGATGTATCTGTGTCCGACTTGGCCATGGAAATGAATTTCCTCCTTGAGGACAAATAAAGATCAAATCTAATCTAATCTAAACAGATTCTTGCACGTGTTTTGAGAAAATGAAATACTTGAAGACTCAATACTAGACTGACTGACTGGGCAGGATGGATGTTATTTGCGGTGTATTGGGAGCGGGGTGTTTTCTGCATTGTGCTGTCCTGCTCCAGTCCTTGAGTGCAAGGTCTGCCTCTCACCTCGTCCTCTCTGCTGTGACTTACAAAACCAGAAAGCCAAGAGGCCTTCAGAAATGGACGACTCATGTAATATGCATGTGCACTAGTTCTTTGAGCGCGCATGTGTGTGTGTGTGTGTGTGTGCGTGAGTGTGTGTGTGTGTGTGTGTGTGTGTGTTCGCCGAGGCTATTATGGAAGGACGAGGGAAGAGCAGGGAGGGACAGGAGACAAAAAAAGGAATAAGAAACATCAATGCACCCATTGGATCCTAGAACACGGCTGGTCCACCGTGTTGAAAAGAACGAATACGGGAATAGAGCGATTCCTGCTGAATTCTCTGCCTGTTTCCAAGAGCAAAGATTTACTGGTACTCCCTTTTCACTCTTCCTCTGTCCCTCCTCCCTTAATCTTTCTTCTCTCCTCCGTTGACATGTCAATCGTTGTTCACTCGAATGGCACAACCCAGAAATGCGCAACCGCCACAACACACACACACACACACACACACACACACATACAACAACACACACACACATACACAACAGACACACACACATGTTTTACTGTCATAGTGTTTCTCTACTAAGGAACACATGAACACATGTTTGGTCTAAGGCTTTTTCGTCTCTTTCTCACTACTCCAGCCTTTTTTTTTAGAAATAAATACTCGCCGAACGGAAGCTGCGGTGGTGGTGTGGGTTGTTTGAACGGGTGAGTTTTATTTGACATGGGCGGTAACTTTACAGCTGTCTGTCTAGGCTAGCCACATTAAAGTATGAAACATTGTACGAAGATTTTGGCTCTGCTTAAAAAAGTGAATTTTCCGCACAAAATACTAGTAAATTACTTATATGGACATTTCACTTGGTTCATTGTGGGAAGCCATTACGCAACACCAGGATGCATGTATCAGCTCAAAAATGTAAAAAATCAATCACATGGGAGAATTACCAGTCCACTCCTGTACCATTTTACTCTTTACTGGGATGGTGGGAAAGAGGTGAGGGAGACAGAGAGTGTGGGGTTTCATCCCCAGGCCAGCAGGGGTACACATGCAGTTCCAGAGTCTCACCACTTGACCATTTCTGGGCACATGCTCTCTCTTTCTTAATTAGAGACCATTCGATACAGATGGAAGGAGAAGAACATCTTAATTCATTAGTATTAGAAAGAACATTAATATGAGGAAGAAGAAAAAAATGACCTGGAACACATTGATGTTCTCGCTTCTTCACATTTTAATGTAAGAGAGAATATCAAAGTACAGACACTCTTTCATAGGGTATAAAGATGGATAACATCAATAGTTGGATCTGAGATATTTGTCTCTACACACAGCATATGAAAAGGCTCTACTGTATATGGTAAGAAGATTAATTGGACAGCATGGAAGCTTCATCTTAATTACATTCCAGTTCGAGTTGACTGGTAGACCAATTAGTTGTGTGCGTAATGTATCAGTGAGGTAGCCAAGGGGACTGCTACATTTCCTATAAATAAAATACTTTAAACATCACATACTTTAAAGAACAACAGCTCTGACCAATGAATGAGCACACAATACACACGTACATACACACACGTGCACACACACACACACACGAGCCGTTGGGACCAGAATAGTAATTAATCTATTAATGTATAAAAAAGTTATGGATGGGAGGGGGTTCCTGGTAGTGTAGCGGTTAGGATTTGGTGTTCTCATCGCTCCATAGGCTACTGTCCCAGGTAGTCTAGCGGTTACGACCCGGGTTCGATTCCCGGCTGCTGAAATACATTAGTTTGAAAGTTGTGCTGAGTGTCAGGAAAAAAATGGAAAGTTTGTGTCCATGTACACGGATCTATAGATTCAAGTTTGTGATTATGAACACAAAAAAGTGTGAGACCAGGTTGGGCATAAATGTGGTCATATATAAAATCTGTCATGTCTTGAGCAACAAGGCCCATTATTAATTTATATATTTTTTAATTATTTAATTATTTGTACAGAACTAGATTTATGCGTCCCCTTCCGCGCAAACCTGAAGAAAACGTTTGGGTGTAGAAGCTCGGAACGCCATTGGTGAGACGTGACCGAGCACATTACCGTCAAGAGGAAGTGCTACATGCAACTCTGACACGTTACAAAGTCACTCACACACACACACACACACTTCTGGCAGACTTACGGTACGCATCCATGATTAATGTCCATCGTCACTGTGCACTGTGAGTCATAGGTGAAGGGGTTACAGTGTCAGCATCACACCCTGCAACTAAACTAGGTCGCATTGTGTCAGCCTCAACACACACACACACACGCACACACACACACACAAAGACAGACGGACAAACAGACACAAACATACTTGAAACACAGCAGGCTCTGTTTTGAAGTAACTGAATCATGTCTCTCTTATAAGCTCTCAGATGTCTTTCGTGGATCTGTGAAATTCTGCACCAAACAACTTCTAGCTCCCCAAGTTGCACTGCGAGTTGCGCGAGAGCCTGGAGCTAGCCGACTCATGATGAAACACCGAGCAATATCAAGACACCCACAGCACACTAGACGGAGAGAACCTTCCAGTCGAGATCGTGCTGAAGATGTCGTGGAGAAGAGAATGATAGAAAGAGTATGAAACATGAAAAGAGGAGAAATACGGAGAATGAAAGACAGTTGCTGACAGAGCAGGTGACGTTTTTTCCGTGACAGTTGAGAGAAGCAGGTGTGTGGATGTGCAGTGATTGTGACTTGCAGTCGCACGGATGTTAGAGAAGCCATCGCGCGACCTGAAGGTGGGAAAATCTGGGCGGGGGGAGGTAGGAGCGTGACGCTCTCGCATCTAATGTTCTTCCCTTTCTCAAGTACTGCCGAAATGCCCCCCAAGTACGGCACATGACCTTCGACCTTCGGTGTTAGACGGGCTGCAGTTGTACTCGGTAGTTCAAAAGTCTAAGGGTGTGTAAATGTTGGAATAAGTAGAGCGGGGCTGAATTAAAGAGCTTCAGCGATCAGTCAAATTATTCTGAATATATAAAGGGAGAAACGTTCCCCTAAAACATAAAAACAGCATCGGTTTGGAGAAACTGGACAGGAAAAGCTATATATGCCCGGGGGCGTATTCCAGGCGTTTAGATGTAACAGGAGGTAGGTCGGACGAGTTAAGTCAACAATGTGTCAGTGATGTTTGCTCTCTCTAGGCAAAGTTCTCCCTCGGGACTCGAGACTTCCTCCGAGGCGAAGACGCAGAATACTAATGATAGAAAAGATCAAAACAGTCCCTCCTCGCTCAGTGAGGGAAAGAAAGACATGAAGTGTGATGTAATTATTGAATCGAAATGTTCCAGCCACGGACCCTGCTGCTGGAAGTTCTGTTCCAGCCCGATACGGGAAACGCATTCGTCTGTATCGGCGATATGATTGACAGCTGGCGCCGGAACCATATGGGCTTCGACAGTGACAGAAGCACTGAAACGCCACAGCAGGTGTTTTGATCAAAAGTGGAGCTCCTATTTTCACCAGCGTGCTTCGGAGGACATCTGCATAGCAGCGTCGCCCAGGGGAACGCTGACACAGCAAGCTGGGCTACCTCAGCATCAGCACAATGGAACTGGATGTAAACGCATTTGTGCGCAGTAGACGGGGGGAGAAAGCGAGGGAGCGAGTTATACACACACACACACACACACGAGTATGGACTCCCTTTCCGAACCCGAGTCAGGGGTAAAAATACTTAAGTATTCTGTCTGATTAGGATGTAGATAACAAGGCACTGGTTTTTTTTATGCTGCTTTTGAACTGGGCAATCTTCAAAGGAAAATATCCATGAGATAGCTGGGGTTGGATGGAGTTTAACTGGATGCCCATTAAATAGAAATACTTTTTTTTATCAAAAAGTTTGTTTGTAACTAAGCAAAAGAGATAATGTTCTTTAATAAAGTAGTCACTGATAGTGTTTCTCAAAAATGTTGTTGTTGTTACTAAAAAAATAATTTGCTACCAACACCAGATCCAAACATCATTATGATCCTAAAAGAATACCACAGCTAAAACTTAATCATAGAACAACTTCAACAATTACATGATATTGAAAACTTGAAATACAATAACCACAGTATTTATTTTGTTTTTGAAACACATTTTCATAAAAAAGTAATACTGTACTCAATTTCATGTCTGCGTCTGTATTTATCAACAAGTCCCACTGCTCTCGCCCTGTCTCCTATCTCCTATCATATCGTTTTCATTCACAACAAAATATAGCATCAGGTATATTATTAAAGAACCTAGTTCAAGATCAAGATCAAAGTCTAGCGAACAACCGTTTTCACACTAGAACATCAAGGTTCTTCTTATCAACATGCATACAAGTCACTTGTGTCCATATCAACAAAGGCACAGAACAGCACACAACCACTGTATCAAAATGCACCATGCGATCATGCAAACGCCAAATGTAAACGATCTCCGTATGTTAATACAGCCTATAAAGCGATTAAGCTTGTTTGTGCAATGACTGCTTGTAAATCTAGCAGAGCGTGAAGTGTCTTCAACCCAGAACAAAGAACCGCATCGCGAGAATCTGCCTCAGCGTTGTTCCGTTATGATGCACCAACGTGTTTGACTTGGCACCGTCTGGCTTACACTAAGATAAACTCCATCACCAGTGAGCTTAGCATGCATGAGTGGCAAAGTTAAAGTATGTCAGAACTAGACTGCTATAGCATTAACAGATGACCCTATTTTGAAATTAAAATAAATAATAAACAGTGTGTGTGTGTGTGTGCCTGCGTATGTGTGTGTGTGTATATTATACTGTAGGTGTGTGTGTGCGTGTTTCAGTGTAGTTCGGTTTGCAGTGTTTGTGTACATGTCTTACTCTCTAGTTTTCGATCTCACACACGTGGCGTAAACAAACACACACACACACACACACACACACACACACAGAAACACACACCAAAGAGCCGTCCCCTCCAATGGACTAAGAAAAACAGGCCAATAAAATATGCATGGCAGGAGAAAAAAAACCTCACTGCCTTAGCACATAAAAATGTGCTGCCTCCCTCAGAGTCTAAAACATTCATGGCCAGCGCTACACAACACAGGACCTGAACCGTGGGCTTCCAGTGGAGCGCAGTGCCGAGCCGGAGGAGGGTGAGCAAGTTCACAGTCTAATTCTGGACCCTACCCACGGGACCCCCAAGCTGAGAAAGAAAAAGAGCCGGGCGGTTTTGCCTCGAAAAAGCTTTTCGTGGTTCGGCCCAGCTCACAGCTCTGTGTGTGAGTGTCAGAGAGAGACAGAGAGACAGAGAGAGAGAGAGAGAGAAAGACACAGAGAGAGAGAGACACACACACACAGAGAGACAGAGAGAGAGACAGAGAGAGAGAGAGAGAGAGAGGGAGAGACAGACAGAGAGAGACACAGAGAGAGAAAGAGAGAGAAAGACAGAAATGGGGTACACTCAGATAAGCTTGGATCATTCCAGCGTGTAACTGTAGCTAAATCTGCCTCACTCATGCACACACGCACACACACACACACATACACACTCTCTCTCTCTCTCTACAGTACGCCTCTGCTTCAGCTGCAGAGATAGGGAAAGCGAGGATCAAAACAGCCATCATTCTAAATGCCAAGAGGGGAAGTGACGAGCCGTCGTCAGCAGTTCATTTCTTCCTAACTAACAGCACTGGGTCAGCATTTGAAAACACATGCCCTCAAAACCCACTGATAAATATGCAGAGCATAAAGAGAACCATTGTTCCTTATCTACTTGTTTCAGCACTTATCACCCTACTTTGATATCACTCTCTCAACACACCAACACACACATGTACTCGTGCACCCACACACACTCACAAACAGTCACACACACACACACACACACACACACACACAATCATGCATGCACGCTCGTACAGTACGGTCACACAAAGAATGGCTGGAAAAACAAACAGTCCTCTGAACGTCCTACCTCTGGGCTTCATGTGGTCTCTTTAAAACCTCTGTCTATCTAGACCAGAGTCAAC
>OMKK01037574.1:2134-23449 GCA_900302305.1 Polymixia japonica | reverse complement strand
TCTGTAGGTAAAATGTTATCAAAATGTGAAATGATCTACATTGTGTGGTTTTGTACGTAACGTTTTATTTTTACTTTGCGAATTTTACCCTGTGATTTTAGTGACATTACTGTGAATTCCGTTCCTTCTGAAGAGGTGCGCTAAAGGAAACACGGTGTTCTGCTGCAGCTGCTCAGCCCCGACCTTCCTCTCTCTCTCGCTCTCTCTCTCTCTCTCTCTTCTACTCACTGCAACTTTTGGAGAGGCTGCTCATCACGCAGAGTTCAGGACAAAAAGCAGGGCCGTGTTCAGCAAGTCACATGACTTGGCTAAAGTTGACACCAATACATTAGTGAATTAGACTGGGGGGACCGTTTTGGTCCCGAAATAAAAATACCCGCACTTGGAAATTCCACAGCACTCATATACAATGTTTTTTGGTGTTAATTTTGTTTAAAGGACTACTTGGTGCTATAAATAAAAAGAGATAGCAGGGAGTGGCAGCAAAAGGAGTTGCATTAGTAACCTCCCTGTGTTATCAGCACTGTAGCATGTGTTGGTCAAATAGTGTTTCTAAACCTATGAGGGGGAGTTTGTATCATATCCTAGCAAGTTGCCATTTTAGGTGGGAAGAACAACCACAACGTTTTAAATATTGCCAAAATGTTTCCGCGTTTAAATAAGTGGAGACGAGGGATACGTAGTGTATAAATATTAGGATCCAGTGCTTAGAGCAAAAAAAAAAATCAACATCAGCAGTTTTTGTAGGAACAGGAGGATGAATTTTTTTTTAGCTTATTTCATTTTACTTACTTTACTTTTGCCTGCTGAAAATGACAGAAGACAGAAAAGGGCCTTTTTTAGTCATTTGACATTAAATTGAACTTCATCCATGTTTCAGGGAACATATTTATTGATTTTTGATTTTTAATCATTCTATTATGCATTATGTGTTGTACTAGGTACTACTGTCTGTAAGCGCTAACTTTGATCATTTGCTCAACTAGGCCTACTGTTCATTTTGACCAGGCATCTATTAGCACAGGTAGTCAATGGCAAACAGTACTTGAAACTTTTAAATATTTCATTTAGCGCTTGTTAACAAAGTCTAAAAATCATGCCCATTTAAACCAGGCTTTCCTTCTTTGGCGTGACAGAGCTGTTGAACTGATTCATGCCATCGGACCTAGTTTTTAATTTCAAAATGATATGCTGCACCATTATGCTTCCAAATGTCAGTCTTTATATCTTCATATTCTAACCTAAAATGCAACATACACGAGTTGAACAATTACATTGTTTTCAAGGTCACATTCTCTGATCTACAGTATCTTTGAGTCACACCCACTGCCAACGTCAATATTATTTTCTTCCTATTGTTCCTACAAAAAGAAAACATTAAGTTGACATTATACCAGGTGTATTTCCAATTCTTATCTTGGTTGTATCAGAGATGGTGCATGTAAATAAAGCTTGAAGAAGCACTGAATTTCCCGAGTTTTTAATATACATTTTTATTTTTTATCCTTGGTGGAATTGCACAGCTGCTGGGCTTGTCTCTGCGCACACACACACACCAGGGAGATGAGTTGCTACTGGATAAACACGACGACCTAAGAACCAATCATATGCTGTATCCAAGAAGACTAGCCCTACAAATCGAGATATTTAAATAAGGAATGGAAGATTGCTGAGATAAACACTACACAAGAGCCCATACACCGCGCATATTTCCATAATCTTATCGCAAACATACTGTCACAATATACAGTGTGGTATCTCAAAAAGCCAGACGGTATGGAAAACATCGTTCTAACAAAGGAGGGCTCCGATGAAACTTTAGAGCCCCCTACAGGTCAAATGGAGTCATTGCTTAATACTGCGTCCCAGTGTCCACATGAAGGACAGGCCATGAAAGAGGAAGGCCTTTTGCATGCAGAGACAGTCTCCATGGATACAACACAACAAGTCAGCATGGCTGCAAGAGATTTTCCCAGACTTGTTGGATAAAAGGTGCAGTATTTTATAATGTCTGGAGTGTCGAAGACGTTTGGAGCCTGGGTTTCCTTGAATGTTAAGTAAAGGGCAAGAGACTCAGTCATGTCTAATGTCTACAAAGTTTCCTCCACTGTTAAAGTGGAGCAGCTGGAAGCTGAGCTGTCGGATCAACTCTCGGCGCTCAGGGCAGAAATTGAAGAGAGTGGATTTCCTCTGGGAGAAGCACCCTGCAAATCCTACAGGTCTGAAAAACTGACTCTATCTGGCAGTAATGCCAATTCAATTTGAGCTATGATCGTTTTATGTGCAGACCCAGATCAAATGATGGGTGTAAATAAATCTTTAGCCTTTATTTCAACCTGGTTAATGTCCCAGAGAGGTTGGATTTATCACATCCGGGCAGTTAAAATAGTATATGTGAGTCATCAATCACATAATTGTATTTTAAATTGACTTGAGATTAGTTATCTTGCTAACCTTTCAGGCAGCAATTGACCTTGCCCTCTCTGGTAAAACCCCACACTGCCAAAACAAACCATGAAAGGTATTTTAGATAAGATAAATGTATTACTAATTTTGAGGTTTATTTCAGCTCTGTTCCACCTCCAAAGGATATTTCCTTCTTCCGTGTTGAGAGAGAACAGGCCCTTAGGAGGGGACTACAGGTGAGAAGGAATGAAAATAGAAAATAGACAATATAGATTTATTCCATAATGGTAATAATCATTTTAAAAATGATAAGTGCCAGCTAATATCAACCTTTTAAAATGCCCAAAAACTCAATGTTGTTCAGTCCTGAAATACATATCATGAGACATGTTATGTAACTGTACACCCAGTGTACTTCACATGGAGCCATGGAGCTGACAGTCGCATTGACTACAGCTATAACAGCAACTATAATATGATATTCTCTACCTCAACATGCCCCAGTTTTCATTTGTATTCTTTATTTTATTTTACTGTATTACTGTTTATGCACAACTTTAGCTTCTCTCCTTTTGCCCTTATTTGTGACTCTCCTACACTTAGTACACAGATTTATCTTATCTTATTTTGCTACTTATCTTATTTTGCTTACTTATCTTATTTTGCTATTTTATATATTTCTTTGTCTATGTCTACTACGTAGTTGATGCTTGCCATGTCCTAAGAATTTCACTGCTCAGAATGACCCTGTGTTGACAATAAACACTTTGAACTTGAACTATAATCTTCAAAACCATTCAAGAAAAAGGTGTCGTTTTTTGGTAAAAGGAAAATGTAGGAATCTTGTCTTAGATGAGCTTTGGGTCGTAGGTGGCAGAGGCCTTGCCAGCGTTGTCTCAGGCAGGTGTCATGCAGAAGGAACTGGACAGTTGCCTGAATATGGAGTACACATCTGACAGCCTGCCTCCTCTACTGCACCAGGTAGCCTGATGATAGTGTAAACACAGGGTCAAACAAAAGGTGGAATGCTACACTACCAGTATGTGGTATCTTTACCACCAGACATTGTAACATGGATCACAATACAAATGCTGTAATTGATGATAATCGTAATAATGTTTACTACTGGATGAAGGAATTATTACAAAGTGTATTAGGAGTTAGTTCAATAAATAATAATAAATGATAGAGGACAGAATAGAACAGAACAAAACAAAATAGAAAAGAATAAAACATCGTAGAATGAAAACGACAACAAATGTAAGTGCAACTTTGTCAAAACATAGAATTTCAGAAGGTGATTTAAATAAATCCTCTGGTTGTATTTTGTATTTGTGTCTAGTTCTATACAGACAGATGTTATCACCTGGCTCAGATCAAGTATCTGCTCATGTTGAGATGGAGAAGATTCTGTCGACATACCAGCGTCATTGAGAAGCTGTATCCTTACTACAAGGTGACGACTCCATAATGGAAAAGAGGACGTGAGCTTCATTAGCCAGCATTTAACTACTGTCAATGGATCAGCTTTTAAAATGAACTAGGGTCATTAGGGGTTGTGGTGGCTGGTGGTTCAACTAGTCAATGCACTTAACTTATATGAGTGACCGCCTTGGTTTGACCTCAAGCTCTTGCTCTGCTGATGGATCAATCACTACTCCAAGGGTGCTTTTTGACACGGAAGGCCATGGGCTAAAATTGAATTAAAATTGAATTAAAATTGAAGGGCAGTGGGTAACTACTGAGTATTGATTATTTAAAAGTGAAAAAAAGTAACAGATAGCCTTCTCAAGTTCTTAGATGTTATTTAAATAAATAACAGATCAGATGTCTTCTTTTCATCAGGAGCAAGTGTCATATTTGATGAGTGAATATGAGGATGCAGTTCAGAGGTCACGCAGACTGGCAGTGTCCAGAGAGAAGATTCTGACGGGTCGAGGGAACCCCTCCAGCGTGGTCACTCAGGACGACGTGGTCGTCTATCTAACATGGCTGGTCTCTCACCTGCACTCGGTGAAGACCATTCATAACTTCCTGCGAGTAAGGACCGACAAGGACTCTCCTTCAGATCTGTGAACAGTTTTAATGCTTGATGTGCATCGCGATTGATTTACTGATGCTGTGGTTGATGTCATTTAGCATTTGTTATCCAAACCAGTCAGTTTGTTTTTTAATCTTGATTTTTTTTTGTTTCTTTTCTAGCTAAAATGCTTAATCAGTGTGTTCTAGCATTTGTTATGAATTGAAATAAATTTGCTTGACTAAACTAAATAAACTGAACTATATGCTAAAAACTATACGCTATATGATGGTTTACAGGTGCTGCACTATATACCAGCTTGTGAAAGGAAGGACAACGAATCCTCACAGACAACATTTGCAAAATGTCAGGAAGAGCCTTTGCATACGGCTCAACATATTCACAGTGAGTCAAGCCAAGACTGTCTCTATACTAAGACACAGTGACAGTAGGTGGATAAAAACAATTATAGAGGTACACAGCTATGCATTAAAACCAAGCAGAAGTAATAAAGTGTAATTACGTATTGACATTTCCACACTTTAAAATATATATAGTTATGGAGACAAAGTGCAGCGCTCAGCTCTCAATAACATTTGCGTAGACAATGTTGAACACATCTAACGACTGAACATTGCAGGACTACCGGACGATATTCCCACGCATACCGTCAAACTGGAAGAGTTTCGTACCGAGCTGAAATCCTTGGTGTCCTATTTTCACCTGCCCTATGACACTCAAAAACTCCAGACCACAGCGGATGAGATGGAGTTATTCAGCGTGGTAATATCACTGTTCGATCTACGTGCCACATTATACGACACCGAAACTAATTAACAAATGTCCCGCAGCAGTTCTGCTTGGGACAACACTGTACATCTATCACACGTCATTGAATATTTGCCAACGCTATTGAATTTCTGAAAAGGTGTCAAGGGAGTTCAGATCGATCTTCAGGAAGCAGGAGCTGATGAAGACCTTTCCCCAGTACGACGGTACAGAGGTCAAGGAGAGCCAGGCGGGGAGGAAGAGCGCAAACACGGCCCTGAGGAAGGAGTCACCCTGGGTCCCCTTCATTCAGGTCTGGGTGGAGAAACACAAAAAACTACTTTAAATAGCATTTACAGACACATGCTATAGTTTGTTTTAGGCTTATGTTTCCCAATGGGCGGAGTTCACCTCATGGGCCAAAACAATGAATGCCAGAAAGTTTAGACGATGACAAGAAAGTACTTTGAAGGCCAATTTAGTATCATAATGTTTGTGATTGACAACCTGACACTACAGCATCCTCAAGTGACCACAACCACGTGGTTAAAGTTGCAACAAAAACTGAAAATTACTCGCAACTACTTTTTGGCTGGTCTGAGAAATACTTCCTGTACACTACTTCCACCCTCTCTTTGCTTTCTTTTTATCTATCACTCTTTCTCGGTCTACAAGTTGTAAAGGAATGTTTGGGAACAGTTTGGGAAGAGAGAGGATGTTAACTGTTTAGATGTTTTGGTTTTGTAGGTTAAGCCCAAGCGGGATCCCTGGCAGCAGAAGCTTGTCACAAAGCTAAAGGAAGATAAATGTGTTGATGAATTGATGAAGATGCACTGCAGGTTTTTTCAGGTATTCATACTCTTGGTTTTGAATTGATGTCATTCCTCTTTTGAAAGTAAAATGATCTTATGCAAATAGAATTGACAGGGTTGCAAAGTTTTCATCACTAGTCTGACACAACTGATTTCTACAGTATAATGTAGCAGTACCATGATACATTAATCAGATGAGAGTCAAATAGTATCTGTCTTGGCTAACAGATGTTCGGGGTTCGACACATACAGGACAACTCAATAACTTCCCAAACTTTAGACTTTTAGTCAATTTTAACCTCAACTGCCATTTTTTTATTTTATGTATGTTATATTGACATATAGATGGTTTTTATGTTTGTATATTATTATTTGTATGTGAATGTGTCTTTGCACGAGCTACTGCAAAACAATACCCTTTGGGAAATTAATAAAACTGAACTGAACTGAACTGAACATTGCCTGAATTGCCCCGGTACAGTAAACCCCACTCATCTGGTGCTCCAAGTGGGTTAAAACAAATCCTAACAATTATTTGAAACTTAGTTGTTCTATTTGACGCAGGCCTGACATTAACGCGTAACGCGCAACACATTTTACAGAACTTGTATTGCATTGGTACCGTGCAGCTGTTGTCATACATCGGTGTTCTCCACATGTGGTCCGAGCAGGTCCCTGATCTGCTCCGCGTGGGCGAGGCCCTGAGGCAGCACGCCGCTCAAGTATGTGACTCACACGCCGCGAAGTCCTCATCAGTCGCCTCGCAGACCGGACGCACGGCCGGACCGAAGGCCTCTCAGATATGGAGCGCCATCTACGGCGCCATCGATTCGTCTCAGGCAGGTGTTTCTCAGCTGTCAGCTCTTGGCTTTCGTCAAAGTCGGCGCTGCCGGGAGGTCATATTTACTCTGGTGCTTGTCTTGTTAGGAAACCCAGGAGCACTCATCGAGACGGGGAATCAGGGGAGGCCAGTATAAGAAACATCTGAAGAGCAAAACCTCACCTGCGAAAAGTGAAAGGTGAGTATTATTTTCACAGAGAAAATCACTATGGTATAGTACAATACAGCTGTATTCCACATGCAAAACACTAATGTCTACAGACACATATATTATTGAGACAGTTTTCTTAAACTGGTCTTCTTGCTGTTGAATTGTTTACATTGTGATGTGGATTTTACATCGAAAGATGAATGTAAACCAGATGAACAGTGTTGGTTTTTAATAATATGTCTTCATTGGCCTTCAGTTTAAAACATATAAAAATGACACTCCAATACATCTTCATACTGCTTTAAAACACCTTTCCGCTGTCCTCCGTCTCCGTCTTCTACTCACAGCTTGAGCTACACGGACAGTCTGCAGCTGCTGGGTCTGGATGACTGTCAAGAGGAAGATCCTGTCACGACCAGAGGGGCGTACCTGTCCCTCGTCTACCTGCGACATCTCAAGATCAGAGAGCTCCAGGTGAGGTGTACAGTACTGTACCGTCATAATGGTTTAATACACGTTTACTCTGCTTTAATAAGGAGGTCATTGGAGACCCCCGATCAAAATTGGAGACGTTTTTTAGCCTTTTGTTTTGTTTTGTTTTTTTGCTTTTGTTGACGTGAAATCCATATGTTGACGTTAACAATCGAATCAGAATAAGTTATATATTTTTTAAATCACTATAACACTCATTGAATACTGTATTCAAGGCCTGTAATTATCAGGATGTTCAGAGCAGGAGATCTGATTTGTTTCTGATCTGGCGTCATTATTTCACTTCAGACTGTAATGAATGAAGCCTGGTCAAGGTCTCAGACGCGCTGTCGTTCTCTGAGATGTTTTGCGTTTGTTGTTTTGAATCGTTCCTGTCCGTAGCGCATCGCTCTGGGGCTGCTGAACTACCTGCGCTCCGTGGAGAGGACCTTGACCTTTGACCTTGCCGGTTTACGTTCGGAGGGAGGAGAGCTACGCAGCACAGCGGAGGAGACAGGCTGGATGAACGTCGCCAGAGGGGGCAGCGGGGAGACCGGGGGTCTCGGCTCGCACCTCTATAGTCACAACACTCCAGTCGACTACAAGGTATGGACTTCACAGTGTGGCATGGAAACGTTTCTGATACGTAAAACAGGATTTAATAATAGTCCACAGTCCACTTTGCTGAACTGGTGAATTTCAATCAATCAATCAATCAATCAATCAATCAATCAATCAATCAATCAATCAATCCTTCATTTATATAGCACATTTTATACAAGTAAATGCAGCACAATGTGTCACAATAAAATAAAATACAACACAATAATAACAAATACAGTAAAAAGTAAAGTGATAAAAAGAGTTTTAGATTTTTTTGTGGTTACACAAGCATGTGTGTGTGTGTGTGTGTGTGTGTGTGTGTGTGTGTGTGTGTCTCTAACATCCACGTATAAGATCAAAAGAAGAGCCCTGCACACTACCCCTGCTTTCCTTCATTTAATTAATTAAACACATTAATGTAGGTAGTAGATCATTCTGATAGATGTTTCCCATGCTATCAGGTTGACCTACCCATCTGTTAAACTACATACAGTGTAATGATTCTCTATTTCATCATCTGTGATAGCTAAACTCAGAGGCTTTCATGTGGATTTCTCTTGATCCGGTCAAAGTTGAATCTATGTGTACAGTATCCCACGACATCGTCATATTCCAGGTTCACAGCTCGGAGTTCATGGAGTTCTCTGAGGTGGAGAACCTTCATGATTTCTACAGCGCAGAGGAGAGATTCGTTCACACCCAGGACCAGAGAGGCCTTTACGTGGTTTATGATGTCGCCTTGAGGGACCTGACGGAACTGGAGAACGTGTTGGCTCTAGTTGGTTCCCACTACATTCAGAGGAACCCCGAGGGTTCCATCGGCTCCGCTGCAGACCTTCGCTCCCAGGCGGGGTCAGATGTGGACCGGGTGGCGGTGCTTTTAGACTTGTGGACGTGGGAGACGGAATTTTTGGAGAGCAAAGTACAGGTATCTGACCTTTCAGGTCTCTCAGTCTCTTAGTTTTCACTTACTTACTGATTTGCTAAGACCAGTGACTTCCCCTGGCGCACAGTCTGAGATATAGTATCTTTTCACACTGTGAAATGGTTTCCTGTCGACATCAAGCTCTTAAAGTCCCGCATTGAGTAATTTGGAGAACAAAGTCCAGGTAAAGTGATTTTGCTGAACGGGTGTTAGTGTTTACTAGTCCCATCTCTCCACTGGCAGATCTCTTTTACTCGCCTGTTTGCTAAGGCCAGTCATTCCCCATGGAGCACGACGCAATAAATATCTTCCCGCTGTAAACAATATAGTTTCTTGTTCATCTCCAGCTCCTAAACTGTTACTTTGAGGCCTACCAGCACGTGCCGGGGTCGGAGGAGAGGTTTGCGTTGGCGCAGGTCATCACTGACATTATGCACAGAAGGCCCCAACTGGACCTGAGTAAGGATTACTTTGTGGAGGCCTACAGGGCAGAGATAATCTGCCTTCAAAGCCACCAGCACATGATCAAAGCAGTTCTGGACTCTCAGGTGACTGAGGAAAGCATGAATAAATTAAATTTGTTCTGTTAGCACGAAAGCGTCCAGCTCTTTTTCCGAATAACAGCGTTTCAGCCGCCAGCGTGGATGAAATCGCTGTATGATTGTTTGTGTGCGAGGTTGAATGTTCATGAGTGTCTGTGGTTGTGAATGCAGGGATGTGGCTTTTTTGGAATTTTGTTTGGCTTTTTTGACAAATAAATTCGTGCTATTTAACGTGGATGTGTGTAAACAATAGTTCTTGTCAAAAACAAATTTCTCCTTGGATAATAACACAGCTTATCTTTGTGTAATCGTGAGTCAGTATATTGTGACAGATTGTATTGTTTAACTTACCAGATCGACCAGCAGCGCCAGTACCTTCAACGTATATGGAGAGACGGACAGAGAGGCTGCGTTCACTATGGCCTTCCCCCAAACTACGTTCCAAAACATCTGGTCTCACTTGGAGGCAGCAGGCAAGCCATAATAACATTAGCAAGTCCACTTATTTTCATGGCAGCTGTAGTTGGTATATTACAGAAATTCAGTATTTTCACAATAGCATCTGTTGTGGGTGTGTTTATGTGTGTGTGTGCGAGTCCTTACATATGTTTATTTGCCCCTCTCTATCTGTGGCCTGCTTGCAGCCCAGCGCTGATGAACGTGTTCCTGCTGGAGGTTCACCCGTCCCTCTGCCAGGCCTCTACGGTGTACCAAGGTTTAGCCCGGGCTCACACAGAGCTCTGTCAGCTGCACAGGGCCAGGGGGGCCACCGAGAGAGTCATCCTGGAACAGAAGCTCTTGCAGAAGGCACTGCAGAACTGGAGGACCCTGGCTTCACCCGGGGCCTCCTACAGCTCTCATATACAAAAGGATGTAAGATGTTGGAATTTTTTCAAATTAGTTCTTAGCGTTCACATCAAAGATTATGGTCGGCTACTCATTTTCAGTGTCTTTCTTTCATCTTAAAGTTGTTCTCAGGTGTGTTTTTTGAAGACCCGACTTTAGTCCAAGGTGTGGGTCTGTCTTTAATAAGATGTGGTGAAGAGCAAGACATGAAGCAGGGAAGGGAGAAGCAGTTCCACGCTGTGGAGACCTTCTCCAAGCTGCTGGAGCTAGTGACTATTCGCCACCGTCTGATGGAGTCGGCCTCTGAGACCGCACATCTGGCACAGTTGAGTAAACATTCAGACATGGGCCAGTAACTGTAGCGTTTGGAAAGAATTCTTAGCGCTTGTTTTAACCTTCTTGGAGTGCTAGATGGGTGGAGTTTGCCACATAGGACAACATAACGAGTGCCAGAAAGTTTAGTATACTTTTCTGTTATTGACAACATCTGACACTTTCTGAATTGTCCTGATGCTGTTAACCTGACTCATCTGGTGCTCCAAGTAGGTTAAAACAAATGCTAATACTAAATGCTATCAAATGCATCACATCAGATAATATCTAACCAGACACAGTTGGTAGAAATCAACAGTGTTGACTCTTAGAGTTTGAAATCTTCCTACCTACATATAAACGAAAGCCGGTTACATCCTGTTATTCTATAATCCCCCCCTAGGTTATACAAAAACTTGGCTTCAGAGCTTGGTTTTGATGAGTCCCACCTGTATTTGAGGCCTGTGCAGTTTGAGCTCGCTGTACAAAAACACAAAGCAGAGCCGGAGCCTGTGTTTATTACAGCCCTGCTCCAAGACAACAGCAGTGTTGACAGGTAACCATATAACACTTTTGTATATAAGCGCCATAAACTCTTTCGGTAGACATTATAAGTACACAGAGGCCTTGCGGGGCACTCGGGTACAGTTTGTTTCCTAGTAATGCTAGCAGTCTTTCTTTATGACTGTTAGCTTTATGAATTCATCAACTCTTTCCATTTTATAGTCTGTTGACAGCAAAGATGTTGGAATGAATAATAACATCAACATCACTAACACAATGACAGGTTAACATCTTGCAAAATAGATGCTCTGATGAAGGCCAGTGTCATAACAGATTAGTGTGATGTGGCCATCAATACAAATGATGATGTAACTGAAATAAAGCCTGACCTTGTTTTTTTTTAAAAGTCTTTTTGGAGTGCTGTTTTTTTTCCCATGTTTTTCTTTTTTTTTTTTTTTTTGGATCCCAGTTTGTAGTTCTTGGCAGAGCATCCAGCCAGAAAGCTTTGTGAGGACGTACACCTGCGACGCATTGTAATACAAAATAGATGTCAGAATTTGGCTCACTGACAATCTAAAAATATTTGGTTTCGATGGGATCTTCGAGCAGGGGACCTTGCTAGCCTGCGAGTGTGTGTTTACTACTAGGCTTTTCCTCTTTGTGTATATCTGTTGTCTCTGCGACTCTACTATCGTGTTGATGTACTTTTTTTAATGTACTAATGCAGTGAAATATGGTACAAAAAGAATGAAAGTGTACTTTGTGCTCCAGGTACGTCCCGTCTAGTCTGCCTCTGAGCATCCAGGAACTAGATGAGAACCAGCTGGGAAGATTTAGCTTCAGCTCGGAAGAAGCAGTTCTACATGTATGTTCAACTAAATCACTATCTATCTATCTATCTATCTATCTATCTGTCTGTCTGTCTGTCTGTCTGTCTGTCTAGCTACCTACCTACCTACCTACCAATCAATCAATCAATCAATCTACCTACCTACCTACCTACCTACCTACCTACCAATCAATCAATCAATCAATCTACCTACCTACCTACCTACTTGTCTGTATGTCTGTCCGTCCATCTATCTATCTATCTATTTATCTATCTATCTATCTATACTAACTTACTCCTTTGTCCATGTTGCCATAGCTTATGAACAGGCCGGGTATAGAAACCCTCCAGGTGGTTCTGGCCTGCCAGGTTACACAGAAGAATGCCCTGATTAGTGCCATGAAGCAGGCCTGTCTGTGCTACTGGGCAGAGAGAACGACAGACTCATCTGAGGTATGTCTGGTGTGTCCCGCTGTAGCTTGGGTTCAGCCCTGCTTTAATATTGCAGTTTGAATGTGGTCAGGTTATTAATGTTATGTTATGTTTTGGTATTATTATTCCTCGACTCAGGAGACCCTTCACTCTGTCAGTGATACGAAATCCTTAATAAGTCTGGACTCCAAACTTGGTAGAGACGCTGACAGCTTGCAGCAAAAGTCTGACTATTTACCGTCGAAAGCACCAAAGAGGTCGGCCTCTGCAGCAAAGGAGAGGTGATTTTCATTACTGGAGAAGACATTACACGGGTGATGAGCAACAGTGTTTTGTAAGGTGAATTTCACACTGAAAAACTGAATTGTTGTCGGTTCACCCAGGCTGACAGAATCCTTCGTGTCCGTCCAGCTGGAAAAAGTGCGTCTACGTGACGAGATGCTGAATTCGTTCATAAAGAAGAAACAGGCCGTCGGGGGTCTTATGAAACACCCAGTGAGTTACACGCAGCGTTAGACTCTCGGGTCGCCGAGCATGACGGTAAACGTGATTAGCTGCCCGTGAATGAAAACTAATTTCTCCCGCACCACAGGAGGAAACAGCCAAGATCAAAAGAAGCCTCATTCTGGAGTTCTGCAAAAAGTACGTTTATGCAAAACAAAAACATTCCATCAGTAAATTCTATATATTGTCTGGTGTCGGTCTGGTTTACACTGTTTCGCTCATTTTAAGTCACTCTGGTTAAGAGTATTAATATAAAAATGTTGTGTCTTTCCACAGATTCACCCTACACATGTCTCTGTACTGCCTGAGAGGGCAGATCATCGCGTATTACTACAGCCTCGCCTCCCTATTGGACGACCTACCCGCCATCCGCCAGTCCCACTTCACGATTGGCCGAATCGGTGATCTTAAAATCTGCGTGGATTCAGAAGTTGACCTTCGCCCTAACCCAAGGTACTAGAGCCAGAGTTGCGGGTTCCCGTCGTACAAAAGCAGGAAAATGTACAGCGTGTTTTTATCGTACTGTATACAGAAACATCGGTGGCACTACTGGGGAGGTAAAAGAGGTAGTACTTTAGGGAGGGGTGTAAACTGAAGGTGGCCGTCCACACACACACACACACACACACTGCCATAAATCCACGGAGATGTGTTTGTCTAATGGCAGCAGAAGGCTAACCCTGCTGTTCCCGTGAACAGGACTTTCCGGCGTCGTCCAGGGCGTCTGCTGTCTGAAGATGGTAAAACGCTGCTCAACCTGTGGTACATCCCTCACTTCACTGAAGTGCTCCGCATGTTCAAAACACAAGATATTTCGGTGAGACGCTGCAGCCCATCATCTAAACACTGCAGCGCTGCGTGTGACATGTTCTGCTGGCGTTCGCTTTCATGCGTTGATGATGATGATTTGTGTGTGTGAAACACTCGGGTCAAACAATATTTGCAAATGACCAATATTGTTAGTGTTTGTTTTACACTCCTCTAAGTACCGGATGGGCGGGGCTAACTGCAACAGGACTATTTAAATACTATCAGTTCAGGTGTTAATCC
The DNA here is from genome assembly GCA_900302305.1 of Polymixia japonica. NCBI lineage: Eukaryota > Metazoa > Chordata > Actinopteri > Polymixiiformes > Polymixiidae > Polymixia > Polymixia japonica. The sequence continues at coordinate 9,433 of OMKK01037574.1, read as the reverse complement.
CACAAAGTGTATGCTAAATTCACTTTCACGTACTTCCCTGTGAGGTTGTCTAAACATTCTGCCAGTTATTTTATCGTTCTGTTAGTCATAAACCACCAATCTGGTACTCCAAGGAAATAAAACCAAACTGCTATATCACCCCGGTCTGGGTTATCAATATATAGGTTCTTCTCCCTTTTATCTGTCTTTCTTGCCCTTTTTTGGCAGACGTGTGCCAAGGCTCTCCATCACACCTTGGAGATAGTGTCTGCCGTCCATGACATAGTCTGTTACCTCATAAGTTTTGCCAGACTCGGAAACTCCGGAGACTCCTCCAGCTGGGCAAGAGGAGGACATGAACCAAGTCCACGTCTGGCAGCTGACTGGGGGGGCACTGAGGGCATTGGTAGGTAGACCTACCAAACGGAGGCCCACCACAACCATATAAACAAGACTAGGTCAAAACCTAGTATGTGGCTGGGCCGTGTATGGTCGTTGTGCGAAATTGTGGCCAAAAGCCTTGTCGCTAGAGGGCTTTTAATTTGAAATGGATGGGGAGACTCCAACACTCGGCCAACCAATGGTGTAACTTCATCACTCAGTCAGTGATTCAGTCAGTGAATCAGTGAGTGAGTTAGTCAGTGAGTGACTCAGTGACGGACAGCTATTGGCGTTTATAGACAAAAAACATTCTCTTTTCCTTCTAATATTATATCTAATATTCTATTTTATAATATCTAATATTAAATTTTCATTTGATAAATGTATTTCAAAGCAATATACTCATCACTGTGTACACATGAACGGAAAATCATATTACTGTAATCCTGTTGCACGGCCTTCTCCCTGAACCCTGCTGTACCGTAGGAGCAGAACTTGTGGAGATCCAGCGACAGGTTGACAGTCTGCGTGACTCCAGCATCCCTGAGGCTGTGGGCCGTCTGCTGCAGCTCCGCAAGCAGGTGCTCTTCCTGCAGTTTGACGCCGCTGTCAGGCTGCTGATCAGGTGAGCACCGGGACTGATTGAGTGGCAGCCCACAGAGCTGCTTCATGTGCTCCAAGACAGCTGGGCTCGGATAAGCTCCCACCCGTCAAGACGGCAGATGAAACTTTTCCAAATAAGCCTCGAGAAAAAGTGTAAGAAGTGTGTCATCTGGTGCATGCTGAGTGCATTTTAGTGGGTTTAGTCGGTCCAAATTTCTGCCTTTTTGAAGCGACTGAAAAATGAATTTGTACTCAAAATTGGCTTGTGATCATTTAGGTCAGTTTACAAGTTTGTATTCCCCACCTTACCTAAAAACAATATGCCTTCCTCTCTCTGATGTCTTTCTCTGTGTCAGGGAGGCCTTCCTCTCCTCTGGTGACATGGTGTCCTACCAGAGTGTAAGTGACAACATGGTGAGAGCCCTCCCCCTGCTCAGTGACATCATCACAACTGATGTACACAGTTCTCTGCTGCCTGTTCCTCAACCCCTCGAGGCTCAAGGCTACAAGGTTTGTTTGATTACATGAACAAGGGGGTAAATAAATAACAATATACTATACTGTGTATATACTGTAAAATATTAAAATATAATAGTAGATAATATATGCCAGAGCACCATACAGTACCTTTAGTGCATTCATTTTGGGGTGGGCCTAGAGTAGGTGGGATTCAAACCTCTAACCCTTGCTGCGTTAGTGCCTTGCTCTACCTCTATGCATTAAACCACAAGACACACCTCAATGTCAAGATCAAGGGAAATGTAAGATATTGTATTTTTCTTTCAGGCTCAAAGATTGTATCCATGGAGATGTTTTATAGCTTGTCATGGATTGCATCCTGTGGATGTTTGGGACATCCCACCCATCCAATACTGCATGCAGGTTCGCCAACTAAAATGGACACTGATTGCAGCATTAGTTTGAAAAATAGGAAGGAAAACAATTATTCTGGAATCTAACTGTAAAATTCACTTAATTTACACACCCTCAATAAATACACAAACAGTGGACATTTCACAGGTTTAAAACAGGTTTTTTTTTGTGTCCAGCTGTGTCTGAGCGGTTTGAGCGGTCAGGGCAGACTTCAGGCCAATGCAGCCATCCTCGGGGTGTCTCTCCTCATGGAGGACGTCCTCAACACTGGAAGGGAGGTGGAGCCATTCCGTCTCCACGACAACGGAGATGGTGGCTCGCACCGTGGAAAACCTGATGAAGTAAAATATGCTTAACAGTTGTCTTCTGTCTGTGTGTGTGTGTGTGTGTGTGTCTGTGTGCGTGTCTGTTTACATGTGTTTATTTAACCTGTATTTGAGCAAGTCCCATTAAAATAAAAAAATCTCTTTTTCTGAGATTTGGCCAAGAACATAAACAAACATGAAAAGTACAAAACGTATGCCATTTTCCATCCTGTCTGGAGACACTAAAGAGATTTTTTTATTTTAATGGGACTTGCTCAAAAAATTAGCCTCTGGTCAATTTTAACAGGTTTGTGCCTTTTTTTTTCCAGGATGAAAGAGGCTGTTTGGAAGCTGAAGATGAAAAGACGCGCATCTCAAACGCCCTCGTTCCTCCTCGGGATCCCGTCCGCGTCCAGTCTGTTTTGAGGGGCTTCCTGCTGCTGATGAAGCAGCTTCAGGTTTTTAAGGAGAGCTGGGCTCGAAGACAGTTGGGCGTCGAGACAATCGATACGCCCGCGCTCTACAGACAGTTTGTGAAACTGTACAGGTAAGAAGCTCACCTCAGATGATGACGTGGTGCGCCTCACACAGTCCATTGTTTATTGTAAATAGTTTTACTTGGTTTTCAGAGCTGAGATCTTTTACCCCAGTATGAGGGCTTTAGCTCAACACACTGGTAAGGAGAGAGACTACGAAGCCTTGGTATCTAGCAGTCAGTCTCTGCTGCCCCCTGCTGGAGCTTCAGAGGTGGATGTCAAGGCGTGGCAGGTACACTACCCTGTAACTATGACCCCATGTGTTAAAAACTACACCTTAAAGGAGCTGTATAGGAGATTTTGAACATTAATATAGCAGCAAACAACTATTTGCTATGTAAAGATATAGTGGAGTAATGGCGTCCTGAGCAGAGAATGAAGTCACACTCCCTCTGTGTGTGTTGTGATCCGAGCTTCTCTGTTCTTTGTTTTGGTAGCCGGTCCGGCAGCGTTAGTGCATGTTAGTGCATGTTAGTTCATGTTAGTGCATGTAAGTGCATGTTAGTGCATGTAAGTGCATGTTAGTTCATGTTCATGTTAGTTCATTTGCTTCTCTGTTAATTTGTTTTGGTCTGAGATGCTGGTGCTCTAGTGCGACATCTAGTGGCTGAATGTCATATATAGCTCCTTCAATAATACTAATACTACTAATACTTATAATAATACTAATATTACAACTACTACTACTAATAATAATAATCAAAAATTAATCAATATATTTTGTTTACATATAATTTTAAGGTGTTCAGAGACATGCGGTTCCTTATTGTTTCAGCTCCACAGACTGCTGGAGAGCGCTGAGTGTGACATGATCATGGAGGTGCAGAGGAGGATCAACAGAGAGCTGACCCTGGTGATTTCAGAGCAAACTCGACAAGACACAGCCCTTCCCACAGGTACCCAGATGGGACAAAATGCTTCTGCAGACAGATTGCAACACCTAAGGGTATAGAAATGATTTAATAATTAATATGCAAAAGGAATTAATCGGATGGTAGTAACACACCTCTCGTCTGCTCAGATCTGTGGAGGAAAGTTCCGCTGAAGTACAGCGTGTCTCCTGAGAGGCCGCAGATCGTAGAGACGTTCGTTCAGCAGCTGATGACGGACGCGGAGGAGGTTGACGGACAGGTAGGAGCATGGTTATGAGCACGTTTTGTGCATTGCTCAAGGGCATTTTGGCTGGGGCAGTGGACACGGTATATGTGATACTGTACCATATATTATTATATATATTGTTGAATTGTATAACTACACCTTGTAAATAAACGCGTGTTTGTCTCAGTTCAGGTTCTCTGCGGCTCACCTGCAGCAGTGTCTTGTGAATCTGGGCGGCTCTGTGATGGAGCGGGAGCGACGCGGGTTTCTGGTTTACTCGCAGTTCTACGAGCGAATCCTGCGGCAGGGGACACAACTGCTGTACCAGAAAGAACAGGTTCCGTACAGACGAAACATCACGTGTCTTGTCAGCTCAGCGCCCATTTGTTTAGAAGCTAATTATGTCGTTAATTGGTTGTTGTTATTATTGAGTTTATCCATTTTGTTCCCTTTTTTCAAATGCACAGGATGTAAAGAGCCTCAAGAAATCTCATCTTCAAACACGCAGCCCTCTCACTGAGGTATGTGATGGTATACTTGGACACACAATAAATCCTTAACTTAATGTTTTAAACTTTATAAACTCGAGGAATATTAGGTGAGCTGACATTACTCTTTGTCAGCGACAACCGGCTTCATGCACACACACACACACACACACACACACACACACACACCCAGTAACTCTCTCTTCTCCGCTCCGCTGGACACTTTGAGTTTCATGTTCCCTTCCTCACCCAGGTTTTCGCAGCAGGTTCAGGGATTTGAACCTGTAACCATTTGATCAAAACACCTGCTACACGCTACGCGGTTGATAGCGGTTCTAACTTAAGTGTTATGTGCTTTTGTTACTGTTCCGCAGGCGGCTGTCGAATGTCGTAGGATGATGTTGGAGATCTCAGGCCTCCAGGCCCGGGTGGTTCACCTGGAAGAGGAGAACACGAGTCTAGAGAAGCAACTTAGTCTCAAATACAAACAGCGCTATGACTCCTTGGTCCGGCAGCTCTTCGCCACATGCACCCAGCTAAAGGTGTATCATTTTATCTTATACAAATAGCACAAGTCCTACAAATGCAGGGTTTCGTTCCAAAATACTATCAATTTATTTTAAAAGAGAACGTCATCCTGATGTCAAAACACAGATGACGCAATCCTCAAAAACATTATTTTGTTTTTCTGTGATTCATAAAGTATCACAGGAACCCATAATGTGCTTTACTTTCATCCCAGCAATCGTTTTTGTGTAGGAGGACACGTCAATTTTATCAGTTAAGAACACAGAGCTCAGGCTTTTAAAAAAATGCTTTATTTATCCAGGGAAGAATTGTTTGGCACAGATACTCTTTTTTTCATCAATGCCCTACCTACTCTTTTTTTTACCCATATTAACTGCTTGACTTGTACACATTGTTTATTTGTCCATGCCTCCTGTACGTAACCCAGGCCAGACTTGATGAGTATCACCTGCGAATGGAGCAGGACGTGAGTCTGATGGTGAGCAAAGTACGGAGAGAGGGAGTGGACAAAATTATCAAGCTCAAAAAGAAGTACGGCTCCACTAAAGGCAGCGATGGCCTTGCTCTCACACAGTTGAAGGTACAGTAATACGTCTCAATATCTGTCCTCTAATCTGTCCTCTAAGCAACTAGGCGTCTGAGTGTAGTTACTTATTGCATATTTTGTGCTATATTGCAGTAAAACAGACCTGTAATTATTTTGTGTAATTCATTTTCATGACCCCTGTGCCATTAAAAACCTGTTAAAAACTCTTTTTACAAGTTTTACAATTTTCAGAAATATATATTATATTATTTTCAGCATATATGAGCAATAAATGGAATATTTAATATTTTGTTTATTCCTGAAAATAAAAAAAATTCTGCAGGTCTTGTCATCTGATAACATCAACATTTATGTTGATGTTTGTATTTAGGAGGAAGATCTCCACGATTTGAACATGGAGAACAGTCAGCTGACTGGCCTGCTTTGTAAATTAAAGGCCCTGAGCCACTGGAGGCAGGTGGTTGACCAGGGGAAACTACACCGTAAACTGATCCAAAGTCAGCAGGTACGTGATAGAAAGGCGAAATCATGTCAGCAAATCAAATAACACAGAAATAACAAATAACACGGAATCCAGGTTTTTATTCATTATGGTTTTATCTTGTGAACTTTATAATGCCATTCTGAAAAGTGCTATGTATTATTATCATTATTATTTTGTTTTGTCCAGAAAGAGATTACTTGTCATGGGGAGGCCATCAGAGTGAAGATGATGTCAGAGGAGGAAGTGGTTTTACTGCAGGAAGAGCTGGAGGCTACACAGCGAGCCTTGACCCGGTGTCAGACTGAATACAGCCACACCAAGAACCTGCTCTACAGAAAGGTTGCTGTCACGCATTAGACAACCTGCACATTCATGTTTCTATGTTGCTGGTGGTGTGGAGACACACCCATTATGTAGAAACATAACATTCCACAGAAAAGGTCTGTTTCATTTGACGGACGTTGTGCCCTTCAGGTCTTCATTAGAATTTTAATTGCAAAATGAGTGTAGATCTCCTCTATGAATATTCAACCAATAACTATTTTCCCATAAACAAAGTTCTGCATCTATTAATGTCTATTTAGTTCTATTCAGCTCCTTGTTGAACAAAGGTGTAAACTGTGTGTCTCCAACTGGTCCAGTACATGTTCTAATTAACTGTTAATACTTGCCCAAAGACGGAGGAGCTGCAGGCGGCCAGGCGTCAGTCGGCCCAGGCGACCCGGAGTCGGCAAGAGCTAGACAGCTACCGTGTACAAAATCTGGAACAAATGAGAGCGGACGTGGAAGACCGAGACCTCCGGCTCCAGGCTCTGGGCGAGCAGCTGGACAGGGGCCACAGGGAGAGCCGGTTACAGAGACAACGCAGTGCCAAGGAGATCAGACAGGTTCAATTACACCAATTACACCGCTGCGCTCAGACGTGTTTGTGTAAATACACAAGCAGCTAAAGACCTGAGACTGCACAGTACCGTTAATCACTGCTGTCAGACCAAAACCATGTATCTGTAAAGTATTTGTTTTTAGGAATGATGAAAACAATGGCTATTTTCTCAGTGGAATCTTTTTATATTTTCTAAAATACAACAGGGTTTTCTCACTTAAAACAGAAGTGACTATCCAAACTAACATGGAAAATTGCGATGACGTGGTTTATTTGCGATTACCGTTAAGTGGTAACAACAAATGTATTGATATGAAAGACCACTATACCCATAACTCTACTGTACGGATGAAGGTGAGGAGCCAGCTTCACCGGGAGCGCAGCCTGAAACGAGAGGCCTTTCAGCAGGTGGATAAGCTGCAGAGCCACGTGGACCGCGTGGAGACGGGTCTCTCCAGACGCTCCTCTACGCCGGGTAAGTGACCTAGGAACTCCGAGCGCTCAGTCGCTACATTGTACGCACCGTTATCGGGAATTTGTTGTTACTTCGCATGTCCCTCTGAGACACAGACGCGTGTAGGGCATTTCATCGGT